>VXAB01003446.1:175945-271098 GCA_013399175.1 Odontophorus gujanensis | reverse complement strand
GGGGGGGGGGGGGGGGGACGACGTATAGAGAAAACACTTCAATGCAAAGCATTTTGTAAATGTTTTACAAGAGCGTCACCCACTGAATAGGAAAGAGGCACCTGATATGTAGGCGGCAGCTATGTTAAGTGTATCCATTTAAATAACTATATTCTTCAAAAAGACTCCCAAATATTCAATTTTTTTTTCTTACATTTATTTCAGTGACAAAGCCATATTTTTATATATTAAAAAAATCCCTTAAAAATCTGTTTCAAGCCTTCCAAAGTCCTTTTTTTTTTCTACTTTTTTAATATGATTAATAACTCTAACAGGTATTCTCCAAGCCAAACAGCTGGGTTATTGCTCAAGAAACAGCTGTTTCATTGCTAAATATATCCTTATTTCAGCAGCCATCAGCTTGCTAATGCTTTGCTGGTTACTTGCCTTTAAACATTTGCTGATAGTGAGAAAGTCCTGGTATTTAATCATAGCTGGTGCTACAAAAGCCGGAGCTACTTTGAAAAAATAATACACAGAAAAACATTGGCAGAAGGTATTTTTCTTTGAGGGTGGGGAGTATTTTGTGTTTCAGTGCCACACATTACGTTCCAGCCAGATGTGCATATGGATTAAAAACAAAAACAAAAACCCAAAAAACAAAAAAAACCCTTTTTATTCAAAAATGTCAATATCGTTTAACAGCAAATGCAGTATAATTACAGTATTCCATAAACATTTAACAAGACACAGACATTTTCTGCAGGAAAATATTTCCAGAGTGAGCCTTTTAGCAGTTTAGCAGTTAAATTAGTAATTTCTTTTATAACATCTGGTGAGCAGTCTCTAATTTCTAAAGTTTTGGAACAAAAAGACATCGGGTAGATTTTGAGTTATGAATAATTTGCCAGTTGTTTACCTTTATGCCAATCTAGCTCTCCCCTGCATAGATGCAATCAAATATGTTACAAATGTGTTTTCCATAAAAATCTCTAAAATGCAAGAAGGAGAAGGTAGACAATGAATTAAAGAAAATCTGGGCACTCAGTGGCACTGCCACATCTGTCACTGTCCCCACAATGCTCTTGACACCTGATGGAGCCCTGCTCTGAATTCCTAAAGTTCAAGAGTGCATCTGTGCAGTGACTCAAGCCAAAGCAGTTGGCCTTAGTAGGAATCTTTCCATAAACCCCGTGGATTTGGGCTCAAGTCCAACAAGGAGCCCTCATGGAAAGTGGAGTTTCTCTGGAAGCAGGAGAGCAGCAAGGGACCACTGGGGTGGAAAGGGACAGCCTCAGCTGCCTGCTGACCTGCCTCTGGTTACCCTAGGGACACGATCCTTGGGGCAAGGTGGCTTCCAAAATGCTAACCTTGCTCCTGGTCTGAGAACTTTTCTTACATATGGTTCCACCCTAACATACCAGTTCTTATTGCTCTGTGTTTTTCCTAACCTGGCTGAAGATCTCAGACTTGTTTGGCACTAGGAGCTCCGCTTCTCAGTTCAAGCACTTCCCTCCACTGCAGGTAGGGCTAACAGGGGTTAGCCCCCAGTACAGGAAGTAGTAACTCACTACATTTGCTCCAACTTAC
Organism: Odontophorus gujanensis; assembly: GCA_013399175.1. Lineage (NCBI taxonomy): Eukaryota > Metazoa > Chordata > Aves > Galliformes > Odontophoridae > Odontophorus > Odontophorus gujanensis. The sequence continues at coordinate 269,529 of VXAB01003446.1, read as the reverse complement.
TGGAGGATTAGATAGGTCCTGCATTTTGCGACTGGAATTAGTACCACAGCCCCTGTAATCTCATGCATTCAGTGAAGACCACCAGTGTGACAGGGAACTGATGTACGGCTAGTGCTCCACAAACCTCATGTTGGAAACTGTGATAAATCTTTCTGTAACTTGTTGATTTCCAGAACACAGTTAATTTATTGACACTTATCTTCATTGGGTGATAATAAAGTTAATAAAATCTACCGTTTGACATCGTGTCATCTGTTGGCATGCAAAAGATACAAGATTTTTGCCATTCCTGGACAAAAGGTTTAATTATTAGCCTATTTCTAAATGTCATAATGTTTATTACTTAATCTCCAATAACCAACCTGCAAGGTATTTAAACATCTTGCTAACAGTACAGATTTCATACATGCTCATAGGACTTCTACAAAAATCTTTCAAACTTTCCAAAAATGGCCCATTGAAAATGTCCTTCCTGGTTTTCTTTCTTTCTTTCTTTCTTTTTTTTTTTTAAGTACCAATGTTGAAAGACCTTTTAAACATCCATTAAAAAATTCTTGTTTGAAAATAACCACTGTGGGCTCATGGTACAGAATAGGATTTTCTGTTGTGGATGCTTTTGGTGTGCACCATGAAAAACATGGCTACATTCTCATCTGCTGGATATTCCCCATTCATTACAGTTATCTGAGACTGGCACAATTACTGCCCAGATGGAATCTGGTGTAAAGCACAGTCGTGAAGGTTTAATCTGTCAGATCCTTTCCTTTCTCTATTTTTTCTCCCAAGTTCAGAGAAGACACAAATAAAGCAGCAGATATTTGTGGGGGTTATGCATTGCTAGATCAGCTGGGGCCTTTCCAGTTCCCTTCAAGCTCTTGCAAACATAAAATGCCCTCAAAGAGAGAAAAGAGATGCAATTCTCAGCGAAGCTGAGTGTGGGAAGGGAGTAAGCTGGATAATTCCTTCTATAGACTACAAGGCCAGCAGCAATTTTACTGTAGAAGAAAGCAACAGCAAATGCCAAGCAGTATCAGGAATTAGAGCTAGTGCAAACCACTTTCTGTTCAGAGAACTCATGCTATTTTGTTCAGGAGGATGCAGCACCTAGAATCTCAGACCTGCTAAGGCACAAGGGGACATGTAACACAAAGGATTTGTTATTTGACAGCTAAAAAAGCACAGGGTTTGTTCAAATTCTGCACTGACTTTACTTCAAGTCTTGCTCTGGTGACTGTGAACAGGCTTTCTGCACACTGCAGCTTGCAGGGCTTGGCCTGCTGCAGCCTACAAAAGCACACCCATTGTTTCTTGGTGTTCCAAGAAAAACAGAATTAAATCAGGTTCAGGATGCATAATTTTGTAGGATGGGAGATGTTCTAATGGAAGCGGTGGGCATTTTTTTGTTCTTTTTTGTCATTTCTCTGCTGCTTCTCAAAGCAGAGCAGAGCAGATCTGGGATGTGACGCCCTGTGGTAAGTGCCCTGTCCAGCTGCAATATAAACAGAACTTTTTGCTGCACGTTCTAAAGCTGTAACATTAAGGAGAATAATGGGAGATGTTTTTAGATATCTTTGTGTAAACAAAGAATTTTATTACAGTGAATTACCATGTTAATTTATGAAAAGTAAACAAAACCAAGTGCAAAACTGATTCAATGTATAACCTAACTTCCCTGGTGTCTAATGAGGTGACAGTGATGAAATCAAAACAAATATCTTTGTGCTTCATAAATGCAGGGAAAAATTCTTCTGTATTTAATCACTGCCTGAGTCACTGACAATGCTGGCACACCAACACCACAGGTTTTAAAGTAAATAGAGGTCACTTTGTCTAGTGGCTGAGGGTGCAGGCAAACTCGCCGTAGACCACCATGAGCTGTACGGTAACAAGGATGTAGGAAACAGAAGATAAGGCTCAGCAGTGAGTATTCCCACCAGTCTACACTTAGTTGGTATATCTTCCCATCACCATTCTGATTCCCCCATTCATCTACAAGTTTCTGCAGAAACAAAACTAAGACAAACACTTCATCTTGAACGCCTTCCCTGGACCAACAATTTCCTTTGGTTTCTAAGCTTTTTTATTTCTGGAAGAAGACATTGAAACCTATGCTTATGGATGACAGTGCTACCACCATTCCTACAGATTATTACTCTCAAGTTTATCCCCAGGTTGGTGTGTGAACCAGGTGCAGGTTCCCTGATACACAGGTCCTCTTGAAAATTATGTGATCATGGGAAATCCTTTAAGCCAGGGTCTATGGAATTTGAGTCTGTGGAATACAGGGTCTGTAGCCACCAGATCCAGTAAATACATGTAAATCCAAAGGTATGGGTTGGTCATGCACAGCTGCAAAGCAGTTAGTTTCAGAAGGCTCCCTGTGCTACTGAGCTGTTTGACAGAACTCAAAGAGATGAACCTTTAAAAGGAATGTAATCCATACCTCACTGCAACAACCTGGGCGCAATTACTCTTTCCCTTTATTCTCTCAGATGCTCAAGAGGTGGTTGTACACTGCTTTTTAAACAGAGTTGGGGTTTGAGCATTCACAATAGCGTAACCAGCAGGTTCGTGTGTGTTGGTGTATCCTTTCCTAAGAATGCCAGAGGAAGACTTTCACAGCTGCACGCTAGAATCAAGCACATGGATAGAAAATAGAAAATTGGGATCTCATAAACCAGGGCCAGTCCAAGTCATGCTTATGAACAGCCATGCAATAAGAAAAGCTGTGCAATACCAACTTGTAAACTGTTGCTGGTTGCATCTATTGTGGATCTGATAAGCATATTACGAAACTGGTTTAGTTTTTGTGCCTGCAGATTTGGTTTTTACATTCCTTAAAACAGTCTAGGAAGTTGAAATTTTTTCTCTATCTCCTGTGAGCTTGTTCTCAGAAAATGATCAGAATGCACAGCCTCCTTTAGAAACTCCCTCCTTTTAAACTCTTATTTTACAATAGAAACATATGCAGTCATAGTTACTCTTTTTATGTGGAAACATAATAGAGAAGCTTGGGGACCTTTGGTGTAGTTGAATAAGACTATTTGAATATCCCTCTGCACTGCTAAAGATTAATAGAATACCAAAACCTGTCAGTTGCAGCAGGAAAAAAAAGGTGTTTTAGAGTCCACGTGTCACAGTCCATATGATCCTTAAGCTGATTTGGAATCCAGGGTGTAGGCTGGGCGTTAGCAATCAGCCAGGCCCTTGAACTCAGCCTCCTTTGGTTCTGCCAAGGTCTAATTGCTCTGACATCCTGTACAGACCAACCCTGCCTCCTTTCTAATAAGCTCTCATTTAGAAAACCGTTTATAGATAAAATAAAGGAAAATTATTGAGCTCATTTTATATTCCTGAAGAAAGAAAAAGCAAAGTAAATTAAGTCCAATTTGCATGGACTTCTGAACACATACAGATTTGAATATAAACTATGGGGCAGACAGAACGTTGTAGCCTTTATAGTCAATATTTTATTAAATTTTTCCTTGTAAATGTTGCTGTGTCTTTATTGCATTTATTCAATAATAGGAGAGCTTTCCTATAACTAATTCTATGCCTTGACATTTCCCTTCTTGTTAACCTGTGAGTGCAGCCTAATGGATAGAGTGTCTGCCATACAATACAGTAAGGATAGATCCAGGTATCAAGTTGACTATATTTTTTATTAAAATACCTTTTTACATGGTCCGTTTCAAACTGATGACTGCATTTGCAACCCTAATTGCCATCAGTATCCACAAATATTTTGCATTTTATGAAAATATCGAGTCCCTTATGTCAGTTGAAGCAGCAGGTTGTATTATGCAATATAAAATCCCATTTTATGAAATTTCATAGAAATACAGATCTAAGTTTGCACTCCCCATTCTTTTTTGAACTTTATAGTCTTTATATTGTAAGGCTTTATTAATATTTTTCATTTTAAGTCTCAACATATTTCTGTTGCATCAGGGAACTAAGCAGCCCCATTGTGGCTAATTTAACACCTGTAATTGCCATGGCTACCAACCAAACACTTGCTGCCTTAATAAGGTAGGTATCTATTTCGTGTTTTAAAACAGTGGTGAGTTCAGTTCCAGGGGCTGTAGTTTTTATTAAAAATTCCCTTACCTTTATTCATCAACACCATCAGGGATCACTATGAACACACCATTTCTTGCACTTTTTAAGGCATGGGGAGTATTACCTTAGTTGGCTAACACTGACCTTCTTTGTACTATATCTCACAGATCCTCACATAATAATACCTAAATTGCATTTTTTTATTATTATTTTTTAGGACTTGATTATAAGAGTACAGAATTAAAAAAAATAGCAGTATTTGAGGACTTGGCTAGAACAGAGGTTAGAAAGAATTGCGTCATCTTTAGTCCATTCCATCGTCCATTCCATTTCTCTCAACACAGAGCTTTGTCAGACACCATTTTTGTAAATCTAATCAGGACCTGAAGTTCATCTTTCCTATGAGCAGCTACATTCTCTGCTGCTCAACTATATTGCAAATGCAGCTTTAGACTTTCTCAAGACAAAGAACTTCATCTGCATCAGACATGAAATGTCACAGTATCTATAGTCTGCATCCTAACAGAGAATGACTGGTGGATTTTAGCTCATAAACCAAAATTAGAACATAGCAATTCAAATAGAAGATTATAATTCTTCAAACTCAAAGGACAGACAGACAGGTTCCACAAAAACAATGGTTCTAGCGTCCAAAGCTATCATTTATATCTGAGCAATGTGGCTGTGACATCCCATGAATGATGCCTGAGATAACAGACAACCCACTCAATAGGGACTGAGCTGGGACCCAGAAGTTGTGAGACCTGGCAGAGGTGAACCCAATGGGACCAAATTCTGGATTACTTTTAGATTACAGTACTGATTGAGTAGTGACAGAGACACTTGGAAGCCAAGAAAATTGATGAGAAGGTGTGAAGAATGACAGAAGGAGTAGAAATGTGGGGAAAAAAACACAAATCTTGGCTCTTGGTGGTGGAGTCTTCCAAGATGTACTCAAAATGCACTATAGCTTCTTGGCCAGTGAAGGAGAGAGCACATAAGTGATTAGCACTTCATACAGAAGCATGTGCCAAGCACCTCAAGCCTTTCAGTGACAACAGCAAAATAGTAGAACCCTGACTTGGGCTTACACAGACTGAGAAAGCAGGGCCCTGGATCCGAGGCTTGAGCTCAGGGCTGCTGAGCAGTAGTTCTCTGTCTGACAGGCAGAGAACTGACATCAGGTGATTTGGGGCTGTGGTTCTGACATCAATTTTGTATGAAAAATGAAGAGATTTTGAAAATCGTCAGAAGAAATTGTAACACAGCCAGATACATTCACTTCACCCTCCTAATTTAGTGGGAACTGGTCAGAAAGGTCCCATGAAAGATATACAACACTTTCAGATTAAAAAAAAAATAAAAGAGTTTGGAATACATTGAAAGGGGAAATAAGAATGTGAAAATACAACTGCAACAAGCTCTTTGATCATGAATCCGGTAGGAATGCTATTTATCTTCATACTTGTAATAAGATTGTGGGATTTCCTTCCCAGCAAGCCCCTTCAAAAGTAGAGGAAGATGTCAGTATAACAAATTTGGCACTGCTGATTCTAATGAGGAAGACTTCCTTACATGTGCTGTATATATATGTTTGCAATCCCAAGTAGAAATCAAAGAAAGAAAGAGGAGATGGTTTTTACAGGACACCTCTGATCTTGCTGCTAAATTCAGCAATATAAATCTATTGTTATTCCACGGGCTTCAGCTACATTTCACAGATTTTCTCTATTAAAAATAAAATCAAACAATAGACTTAATTCCCATTTCATTTATATACACATCATGGCAATTTGTACACAATTTATATACACATTACATGGCAAATTCACTGAAGCAAGTGCATGTAAGATGAAAGCAACATTATGCACCTAAGACCTGTTCAGGTCCTGGGTATTAGCACAACACAGGATCTGTAATCACTTGCATTATGTCAGCACTACGTAATACACTGGGTAATTCCATTCATTCCTGATTTACTCAGCGAAAAAATTACAGAATCAGATCCTAAAAATTCCTCTCTCTGAATTCGTTCTGAATATATCTGTTGAGCAGGTCACTTCTTTCCACACTTCCTCTCCTTTTTTCCTTTTCTTTAGGTTTCTTCTTCCCTGCTCTAACCATTCTTCTATCTCTTCCTTTTCTGGGCACCAGGTGCCTGTCTGATTAAAGAAATTTGCAGTAACTTGGTTTTCTTGAAAAATTAGTTTCTTTCTATTTAATAAAAACTCTGACAAAGTTTAATTTGAGTTTTTTATAAAAACCCAAACCGATGCTCAACAAAAAACTGAAAGACTTTTGTTCTGGAGAGTCAGAAAGGTTAGGTGTGCTGAAAGCCAACGAATACCGGGTTTTGAATAGTTCTCAAAGACAACCTGAAAGATGGTGATGGTAGAGTTTACATTATAGGAAGTTTTAAGGTTCTATTGCTGCCTTTTGTGTAACACAGGGTAGAGACACTCACTCCTTCTAATTTGTGTGCATCGAAGCTACCTTTTAGAATAGAATATAGTAGAATTTAAACATAGAAATATATCTCAAGGCTTTTTTGTTTTTAAATCTACTTCCACAGGGACTGCAGGCACTGCCCACGGACCACCAGCCGGGAGCCGGCAGATGGGACTTGCTCTGAAGGCAGTGCGGAGCCGCAGCAGCCGGCAGGGGTCACGGTGACACCAGGACATTGCTGCAGCCTGGCTTTGGTCAAGTTGGGGCTAAAGCAACGTCATCAGCTGGCACATTTTTGGGGGGATACGCCTTCATGTCCAAAATTTTATCCTGACATTAGAGATAAAGCAAGTCTCAAAATATTCGACAACAAGCTGCACGTTTTAATTTCTTTTAATTCAGCTCATATGCCGCTTGCTTTGTTTCAGATCAAATGCCTCACTGAACATGAAAATAATAAAGAAGCACAGCTAGCCAAACAGCCTGAGATCACAACCCTACAATAACAACCCAGGGCGCTCACACAATAGAAAAAAAAGCTCCTGCAGCAGCAAGGAAACAGCCTTCAGCCTGCAGCTTCCAGGGGGGTTAAAACAACAGCGAGTTAAACGTGCAGCTTTGCATAATGGGAAAACATCTTGGTCTTATGCTCTCTATACGAGAAGCTGTGGAATCAGAGACTGTGTACTGTAACAGAGCTGCACATTGAACCCGCAGTTGCTTTGCGTGTGGAGACAAGATTTTTCTAACGCTAATTTGAGGCGAGGATCTGAAGTTAGTAGGAACGTTCATGCACACACACACCGAAACACAGGAAAGTCCCGAAGACTGAAAAAAAGGAACTGACACATATTTAAGTGATTTCCTGAATCAGGGCCAGTGTCTGTGGTAATAATTAGAGCGTGTTAATAATCAGGATGTTTTAATTCGTATTCAGTTGGTTGTCTCTTTCCTGTAAAGAAGATGCGTACATTTATATGCATAACTCCACTTATATTTTTATCTGTCACATCATTAGTTTAAAGGAGGATTCCCTTTTCTAACAATTTTTTAAATCAAAATAATAAATACAGTAGTGTAACTAATACTTGTGATACTACGCAGCAAACTGAACAAAAAATAACCAATCAAAAGAAACAACATCAAAAAAAGATTTTTCTAGTTTTCTGACCTGCTTTAGAATTGCTTGCACTCAGAAAAAAAACATTTTACCTGCAAGTTTTACTGTAGTTTAGAACATTTATAAATTCCTTCCTGCAAAAAATTGTACTTTAGTTGTGCTTACAGTTGCACTACGCTGAACTTCTCTGCATTCAACCTTTTTTCCTGCTCTCATCTACAATAATTACACCCTCTGAACACAACTTCACTCACTATACAGCTTGCTGTGCAGGACGAAGCAATATCGTATCTACTTAAAATACATTTATAACTTTTTTTCTGACTCATCTAGAAATCCATCCATGTAATTGTAGAACTATTTGCTTTGATGCTGGAGATAATCTGAAGGTCATAATCAGTTATGAAGATCTGTCTTTGTTTGTGAGTGCTTGTAAAATGGCAATAGTTTTGAAATACTTCTGTCTCTACCCCAACAGTGACAGTTGTGATTGATCTATGACTGAGCCAGACTATAAGAGACTGTATGGAACTCTGCAAAATGCAGAAGACTGGTGAACATTCACAGGATAATAATTCTATTAATATAGCAATTTTCACTGTAAAGACGAGGCTAACAGAATCAGACACAGGCATGCTGAAATTGGGCATAAATTCAAAGCTAATGACACCAGATAGATTAAAGAGTAAACATCACTTACAAAAGTTTTGTCTGATTCACTGCAATATCTGCAAATTCAAATTCCCTTAGCAGCCATTCCTCACATGACCTGTCTGTATACATGCATGTGGACATTCACGTAGTATGTAACTATGGATGTGAAGTTAGGTTATGACTTCTTGGAAATTTCCAGAACATGACCTGAGGTTTCTTGACCCAAGCAGAAAATGTGAGCATCTCATGCTCCTCTAGACAAAACCTTGAAACATAGCTTCTCTTCATCTCTCTACTGTCACTGGAGCACTGTTATAAATCTTTGATTGCTAAGATCAATGGGGAGGAACCAAGTTCAAGCCTATGTTTTTCCAGAAGGGGCTAAGTCAAGCCAGCATAGTGGAGTTGTGCTGGTTAATACTAGCACGTGGTTTTGGCTCAAGTACGTTCCTAATCACACTGGGTGTTTTTTTTTGTTATTGTTGTCGTGCTTGTGTTTATAGGGTTTTTTACAATCTTAGCCTTTTTTCATCAAAAGCGTGGGACAGATTACTTTTAGAAAGATGCGTTTCATGAGAAGTTGCAAAATTTGATTGGGAATCATTGTTTGTGCAAGAAATTTCTCAAAATTGGGGAACTTTTCAAATAAAATTAAGGAGTTTGTATTTTGGAGGATTGCAGCCAGAAACCTGTGACAGAGCAAGACTTTGACAAGGCTCCTGTGCGCAGGGTTTGTAACAGGGTTCAGAGGTGGCTAAGTGGTTGAAGAACAAAGTTTGTTTTTCTAATTTTAACTGCTTGATCATAGCAGTGCAGTGAAGATAGGGCATGTTCTACCTACTGCCTGCTGCTACATTTCTATACTTCCAAACATGATATGAGACACACCAGTCATTACTGGCAGAAATGGACAAATTTTCCTTTCGCTTGGGAACTCAGTTGGCTCTTCTCCATGGTGCTGTGCTTCCAAATCCTTTGCACATTTCCTCTCAGACCTCAGCTCCCTTAACCCTTTATTCCTCATCAAGCACTGCTCCTATTCCTTACAATATTCCCCTGCCATACAGCTGGTTGCAGACATGAGGTGGTGAGGGAAGAAAAGCTACAAATGCATCACTCAGGCTTTCCAATATTAAAAAGCAAATAAAATTTAGTCAAGGTCTGAAAAGTGGAAAAAGTCATCCAAACAAAGTGGCCGTCCCTTTGTGGTTGCCTAGGGTTGGGAAAGGAGCTGTGCCTTTATTCAGGCAGCTTGGACTTGAAGAAGAAAAAGGCACTACTGCCAGAAGAGCCCATTGGTAGGGTTGAGGCATGAGTTCTCACCAAAAAGGATGCTTCAAGGCATGTGTGGCTACTGCCGATGTGTTTTTTGCATTAAAACTGCTGCTCAGAGTCCAAAGGAGGAGATCTGTACTTCTACAAAGAACTAGAAAATGACCAAGATAAAAGGTAAACAGTATATATGTGAGTGTGGTTGCTCAGAACAAGAACAGCAATGCTGTGGTACTACTGGAGCATGAAGCAACCCCAAAGGGACTGTCAGTGCAGTAGGCTGAGAGACTGTGCCAGGTAGACAGATGTTGTTGGGGAAAGGTGTCTAGTACAGCTCAGCATCTGGGACCCATGATTATCACTGACACTGTGGAGAGCTCTGGACAAAAGGCTTTGAGAACTGTACTCCACCCTTATTCTCAATTAGCTGAGAAACTTTCTTGGAAACCTGGGGTGCTAAAAAGAGCAAGTCTTAAAACATGAAAAATAACTTGAGCAGATTATTTATATATTTAGAAAAAACATGTGTATCTTATTAAGACTTTTTAGTCTTATTTCTTATGAGACTATTGTTTGAGAGCTGTGAAATATATACTGAAATTAAGCTCTTCACTAATACTTATATTGCATTTATATTATAACGTATATGCATGTGTGTGGAGGTTGGGGTAAAGGGTGATAAGTTTGTACTTAAACCCATTCCCAGTTAAATCCAGGCTAAGCTCCCATTAACACTAACAGGAGGAAAACCTGAGCTGATGAGGGTCAGCAAGACTTCCCCTGAGCTCAGCAGGCCCTGAGTCAAGTCCAAACGATGACTGGGTTAACAGAAGCTCATTCAAATACACTTTGCCTGAAGATGGTGATAAATCATTTGCTGCATTCAGTGAACTTCAAGGAAAACTGTATTTTTGTGATTATTTTTGCCTGGGTGAAATCAGAGGCTCTGTGTAAATTTGGAGTGGAGTTTGTTAGTTTTCTTTTTTTCAGTTTATGTTTTACACATTACAGTCTGAACTTTCAAAAATGATGGCTTGTTTTTTGTGACTTTGTTTTCTGGGAAAGATCTGATCTTGAAAGCATTTTAAATTGTCTGTTCCTACTGAATCTACCTGCACAGAGGAGTGCGCTGTAGCTCTAAAAGACTCTTAGTCTCAAACTGAACAAAGTTGGAAGCATGTACATCTTCCTACAAAAAAAAAAAAACAACAAAACCAACAAACCAAAAACCCAAGCCAAACCAAACCAAAGGAAAACAGCGGCCTGATTAAACAAACTTCACAACCACATCTGAAATCTCAGTTATGGCCCTATTCACCCATGTGCTTCAGTACATGCTGAAGTATGTTGCTGGGAATTGGATGTGCTAAGGCCAAGCATACGAGACAGGGCTTTGGTGATGGATGCCTAGGCTGAGCTTCCAGAATTCTCCAAGGTAAGCATGGTACTATGCCTAGATTCCCCACCTCAGACAATGAAAGGTGCCACAAATGCCAGTGAATCTGCAAAAGCACTTACTGTTATTATTATTTTTTTTTAATTCTTGATACTATAAGAAACACAGGTAAACCATACCAGAAAGCCCTCTTCTCTGATCTGCACTTTGAATAGCCATATGCAGCAGCCCTAAATGGTTGGAAAACATTATTCACAGCACCAGGAGCAAATTCTGCCAGCTTGCCATTTCTGAGCTTTCATACAGGCGGGATATTATGGCACAGAGTGCAACAGCTCACATCCGCAGTGGCAAGCACAGATTGGTTGGGCAGGCAGGAAAGGGCAAGAAGGAAATATGAATCTGTGGCCAGAGCCTCTCGCCTCATGAGATGGAGCCAGCCAGAGCAAAGCTCACTCTGTGCCATGCAGCTGTCTGCCCAGTCCCTGTTAAAAAGGGAAAACAGAGTTTCCAAGTATGTCTGCAAGAAGATCTGCTTCACAGTGATTGAGCAGCAAGTTTCTGCCCTGAAACATTACACAAGACAGATTGTATTAATTGAGACAACCTGTGCATTCATTATCTGAAAGCTGATAGGAGATTGGACAAAAGCCTTCAGTATCGTTTCTGAGCATTACAAATGCATAATAAAGGCAGCATTTAGTTATATCTACATTTAATAGGAAACAAGAACATAGCACTAAGATACTGACTAAGATATTTGCCATGGATATCTACACAGGCAATAGCTCATGTCATGGACAGGTAGAAACGAGGTACCATAGTTTGTTCAGCCCACAGCAGAGGAGCTGAGGGGAGGGTCACATGGCAGCTGCTCCTCATTCCCTCTCATGAGGGAAGAGGAGGTGTCAGCAACCGGGCCTGTGGGAACAGCACGGAGCTACATCAGGGGAGCATCATGCTGGGGGTTAGGGAAAGGTTCCTCACCAGAGGGTGGTGGGTATGGAACAGGCTGCCCAGGGCAGTGGGCATGACCCCCAGTGCCAGAGTTCAGGGAGTGTTTGGATAGCACTCTCAGACACAGGGTTTGAATTTTGGGTAGTGCTGCACTGAGCCAGGGGTTGGAACAATGACCCTTGTGAGTCCCTTCCAAATCAGGATATTCTACAGTTCTTTCCTACTAAGGTTCCCTTACTGAAGTGAGAAAGTGTTAGAGACTACCATATAGGATGCTTATTTCATGTGTAAAGTCTTGGATACATTTGAGGTTTTAAATGCATCTTCCTTTTTAGCTGCAACTAGGGAAGCCTGCACTACAATAATAGCCACAAAAGTTGACTTCATTATTTAAACATTGTTTTCAAACTGGCACACTGATATGCCTCTGTCTCATATACTCCAGATAGCAGAATGTTTTATGTAGCTGTTCTTCCAGATTTTATGATTGCATTTCCAGACTATCCAAAATTACTTTTCCAACTCATGAGTTTCAAGGAAAGCTTCAATGTGAAGAAGGAATTTAGAATAGTACCTTTCATAAACACTGGATTTATATATTAAAAAAAAAAAAAAAAAAGAGCAGTGATTTCTTCTAAGTTGTGCCTCCAGATCTTGATGCATCACCCCTTGATTGCTTTCTACACAATATTTAATAAGATTTCCAATGATTGGAATTCGAATTGAGAGCAGCTTCGAGTATGATGTGTAATAGACTTTATAATGCATGCTACTCTACTTCTTTGTTTTGTTTTTTTTTCCTCTAACCTAGAAATACTTTGGCATTCATCATTCTTGGAAATCATATTGGACAAGATGCACTTGGCTCACTTCATAGCCATATATTATACAAGCAGACATCACTCTCACAAGCCAGCCATGTGTAACTAGAACTCATAATAGCCTTCAGCTTTCAGCACGCTAATATTGACACAGGAAGCTAAAGGAGTTAAATTGTATGTGCAGTTAAGTAGAGGGAACAAAACAGAAACACTCAGGAACATCTTTGGTACCTTCCAGTATATACACACAGCAATGATGCAGATAAAAAACACATCATTCATGATGGAGCCCTGATTTTGTGATCTTCTTTGACAGAGACAGAAGGTAGTATATGTACCTGACTTTGAGGGAAAAAGAGAAGCCATATGCAAGTTTGGTTCCATTTAGTGCAGTAAAGAGTCCAGTTACTGTAATCTGTTAATCAGGATCATCTCACTATGATCTTATGTTAGCTGAATTTCAAAACAGACCTTTATTTCCACCTATTCTTATTCAAAGGGAACTCCGAACATATGCATTATCAACAGAATAGTTGGTCTTAGTGTATGCCTATGCTCTTCACTGGATGAGAACACGTACAGGGATTGTCTTCATTTTAGCTAAGACAAAGAAATACTGCTTTTGCTTCTACACTCAAATATTTGTTAGGTGTCCAGATAAAGAACAGCAGGGCCATATCGGCACCAGATTGAATAAATGAGGAGACCGACTATTACAAACCATACAAGTAGGTAATTCTTCAAGGAAAAACTGTTCATGAATTGTTCCAGAGCTTCTGTTTAAAAAGAGTAGCAAGTATCAGCAATAGTGCTGATATAGAATGTCTTATTTTGATGCATCTCAGAAATCTCACCAAATAAGTAGCCTGCTGATGGGCAACTTGAAGTATGAAAGCCAGTTATGAAAAAAAGGCTCAAACCTATTACAAGAATAGCACTGTTTTATTTTTGTTTTTGTAGCAGTAAAGCAGCTACTGCCTTGAGAAAATCTGCCCATCAGAAATCCTTTTTGTTGACCTAACTACACTTCCACTGATGTTAATGGGAGTCTTTTGTGGACTTTAAGAGTCATCAGAATGAAGCTAAACGTAAGTTTAGTTTCTAAAAATCCCATTCATTATGGCCACATTTCAAAAAATGGATTTTGCTCTTTCAGCAGAGGCATTTGTACAGAGCTTACAGAATACAACACTGGACAAGCTGAAATGCATTTATTTTATTTATGTTACATCTACTACATAACATCTGGGCTCAATGTAGAAGTGCATCATAGCAGACTAAAACACAGCAATCACAAAATGGCCCCTAATCTAACTTAGCACCTTCTCCACACATAATCGATTTGCCCTGAAAAACAGAACAACCTACACAGCTTGGAGAAATGAACGCAAGTGTCCTATGCTGCATTTGTCAAGCTGAAACTTTTAATGACTCTGGAACTTTACAGTCAAAAGGCAATGCTATATGATCAGCCACTCTGGTTTCCTGGAAAACAAGAGCCCTAGCAGCTCAATCTCCGATTCTTGTAGGAAATGTAATTATTTGTGGTAGAGGTAGGTATTCTAAAGTGGGAGGTAAATATTTTCACTGTTAAAAAACATTTACACTTGCCTTCAGATGGAGCTACAAAACAAAAAATGGCATTACTGATGCCAAAGAGTCCTAATGTTTCCTCTTTTTCCTTTTTTTTTTTTTCCCAGTATACCACTTTATGACATCTGGTATTGACATGGACTGAAAAGAAAATCAACATAAAATTAGACCTACTGTGCCAGACAGCACTGTAAGGTCTTTCTAAAACACGTATACTCTCTTTCCACCCACTCCTCTTAAATATTTACATTTAAAAGATTAAAAAAAAAAAAATAAAGAGAAATACTTTGCCACATCTCATTTAAAAATTGCTGTTTTCAAGATATTTTGGAGAGAAACTAATTTTACTGCAAGTTTTCTACGAGAGAAATGAAATGCTTGGCTCTTATATTTCACAGATTGTAAATTCTGATCATTAATAGTGTTCTTTGTAAAAATTAGACTGCTTTTAATTATTAGTGTGCTTCTGCAGTTTTGACCTAATAATGTCTTTTTATTAGTGCTGACGTAATAAATAAAAAAGTAATTAAAAAAAAAGTTCCCTTATACTTTGTTAAGCTGATATGTTATTATATTCATTATTATTATTTTTTTAAACATCATAGTCAACAGAAATAGCACATTTAAGAAACAAATAGAAGGAAAAAAAAAAAAAAGAAATTTACATACTGGTTCTGGTCAAGCATGTTTGCCTTACTGGTAACTGGATTCCCATGATCTCAAGTTGATTTCAAGACTGCATTTTGCAGAACTAGAATCTTTGATGATAAGATCCAAATTTTCACTTACTTATATTCCCTTATAAATTGCTAGAATTTGATTAAAGCATATTTCAGGCCTCTCAACTTTTTTTCCGAGAGGCTCTTTGTTTTCATTAAACATTCTTTATGGGAATGCCAAACGTGAAACTATACCCCAAATCAGCTGGAGCAGGCAGCTTTCCAACAATTTTTTGGGTTCAGGTCTACAAAGTCCTTAGCACTGATACACAGTTCACTCGTGGAGGTCTTCGTTAACCAGATGCTGGGGGCACCAAGGACTGAACTCAGCACCAAGTCTAAACATGTATATCTGGTACAGCAGTGAAGCCAAAGGCAGTCTTTAAACCCCAAGAAGTGAAAACGTATTTCAGGAAGCTACAGGGCTATTTTGGGCAAAAGGATGGGGAAGTCTTATAACACCAGTCTATTTTACTAAACCCCATTGGATTGTGCAATCTTTTAGGCTTTTAAAAACAAGTACACAAGAAAAGAATCTCAATTACCTTCAGATGCACAAGAGTAATACATTGGTTCTAGTAAGCACCAAGTCTGAGCATGTGCTTTTAAGAGTAGTATTTATGAACATATTACCAGGCTAACACGTTGACAGATTTATGTGCTGGATGCAATTTAACCTTTTGTTACAAGGTGAAGATGGGCATCTCATAGCCTGGAAAAAGCAACTATTCTATTAACAGAGAAACTGCTTCTCTCAAGTGGCTTTCTGGATAATGCCAACAAACCTCAGAGCTGTAATAATTCTAATTTTCTGTTATGAGACACATGTTCATTGCAACCCATATATCAATTACATTACAGGATTATGTTTTGTCTGAAATCCAAAAAAGAGATCGCTATTTCTAAACTAATGTTAATAGAGTGAAATTGCTATAGGGTTTCTTGAAACTGTAACGTATTTCTGATTTGAGATCTTAATGACATTCTTGCAATGCCAGGAAAAAAAAGAAAAGAAAAAGATTGAGAAAGACAAAAACACTGTTTTGTCATTTCAACTGAGGAGACTTTAAGATCTATTCATATTACTCATATGTTAGGAAAAATTTAATAAATATATTAATACTTAGTACTGGATAAACTATTACAAGCACTTAATAATACAAATCTGACAAAAAAATTACACTGCCTGGCTGGAAAAAAATGGAGGTTAATTATTGTTTTACATTAATTCTTATTCATTTCTTCTTCCACACTTCTATGAAGGCCTGCTGATACGACACAGCGCAAAGAAATCAGATAATAAAAGAATATCAATTTTCCCATAAAATTGATGTAGGAAAAACTTAGTTGTGCAGGATTCTGAGACTATATCAAGACTACTAAATGAAACAGCACTAAGGAGCATTACTGGTCTGGAGACCAAACAGCCCAGTCTGTCTATGGGACCACGCCATTTAGCCTTGATCTTTCCCACCACCCCACCTTCATCATTTGTGCTGTCCTACGGTGATCCTAAGACTACAATTTAAGTAGCTTTTTTTTTTCCTTTTTTTTTTTCCTTCCAGTTCAGTATGCCTGAAATAACATACCAGTCTACCAGAATGGTATTTTCATTGCATGAGTTTGGTGCCTGTGTTGCACAAGCATGCGAAGATGTTGTCAGGTGCAAAGTCTACTGGATCTTGAAAGTTTACACAGAAAAGAAGGATTTAAGGTTGCTTCAGTCTCATCTATAACTCCTGTTGGGAATTATTTCTGTTCTCTGTTTTCACTGTGCCAGGTTTAGGCACTCTCTTGGAGAACACCACTTGACAGTGCCAGAACAACTAAAGAACATACCCAAAATTAAGCAGCACAGGCACTGACATAAAAAACACTTCCTATTCCAGTTTCATTTAGCAGCAGAGACACTTTACCAGATCCTAAAGAACCACAAGTTGTGATAAAGGTCAAAATATCTTTTTATACCATGCAAACATATCTTTGTCTGTAATCGTGTAACTATTATGGCCCACCTCTATGGGTGACATTATGAAGTACACATGAAGGAACACCATGTGCTCAGGGGCAAGGAGAAAGGAATGAGATGCCATGCATTATGCTCTTTGCTCTGCCCATCCAGTGACTACCTGACATGAATTATACTTAGTACCAACAAAGTACTGTGTTAGGAGTCCTTTATTCCATTGTCTATATAGTTTTGCAACTTTAAAACGTTGAAGATTCATCCGTACATCCTTGGCTATTATGAATTCTTTTCATTTGGAAATACCTTTCACTCCAGTTGCTTACATAAGTTTGGAGAATGTTTATTTCAAGAAGCATTGGTGAAAGCTGAGATACCAGCAGTTTTATCACCCACAAACGCAAATGTTGTGAAAAGAGGTACAATATCTTTTTTTTTTCCTCCCCTCAAATGCAAAGTTGAGTAGCACCTACTCTCTGCCTTCGGCTGCAGTCATTGTCTGTCTGAAGGAGTTTGACCTTCAAATTTTCCGGGACTCTAAGTGGTAAATTTACTGAGCTTCCCATGGAAGAAATAAGATCCACGCAGCTCCATAAATAGTTCAGAAGACTTCTTCTAGGATCTTTCACTGTAAGACAGCCCACTAGGGGTATGCAGACACACCTCTCCATTTCTGGCTGCTAAGCAGGTGGAAGGAGGACCATGAACCTGCCCTTGGTTTGTCCCTTGGAGCACTGTGGATATATCCTCCCAGGTTAGCAGCTGGTAGGGGTACATGTGTGTAAGCCAGCTGCTGAGCTAAGCCATGCTTCAGCCTGTTTCCTGTCTCTGGCTGCCCCAGCTCCTTAGGGGCTCGGGAGTTGGGCCTCCCACTTTGTCTCGTTCCCAGCTACCAAGTGGTACAACAACCCCTTCCTCCAGTAGGTTTACTCAGATGGGTTAGAGATAATTGCTTCAAAGAGATAATTGCTGAAGTTCATTTCAACCACCCAAGAGCATAACACAACATTGGACTCATCACTTAGCTAAAACATTTATTTTGCTTTTACATGGTGCAAGAGGTGCATGAGTATTATAACTAAAGGATCTCATTTTTGAATGGTAAGACAATTTATCACGGCTGCATTTTTAAAATACGACTTTCGTATTTTATTTAAGACAACAATGAAGAATCTTCTAGCAGTTATAACTTCTTGCCTTTCAGCTTTGGAAATCATTCTGATCCTCCTGATATGAATGACCAAACCCATGAACAGTAGATAGTAGTTATATAAATATCTACCTCTTATTGTTTTATACCTTTATCTGCTCTGTTTTTATGCTTTCGCTACCCCTTTTCACACTGTAAATAAAACAGGTCTCATAAAATTTTGGAAGAATTAAGGGTTGCTCACATACTGAATCCTTGCAGGAGAGATGTGATAGAACAAGCATGGACAATACGGTGGATAAATAGTGAAAGAATTGATTTAAGGCAACAAGAAAAGAATTTCATCTCACAGCTGTGTCATATGACAACTGTTCCAAAATCTATCCCAATTTAACATCATATTTTACTTAGGAGTTAATCAAATATGGATATAATTTCTATTTTTCATTTACATCTTCATAGTCTTAGGGTCTGCAGAACATAAAATATTTCTTTATCAACAGGATGCTTATTTATGGCACTATGATACTGTCACTATGTCTTTCGTGGCTTTTTTTTTTTTTATTTCTCTGACAGGAGATAACATTTAAATTATATATTGTGCTATTATTAAAACCTCCCACTTCACTAGACAGACCTGTGAAAACTGACAGAACTGATGTCTGAGTCTGAATTCTTATAACAGCATTTAAAACAACATTGGTTCCACTATTTTCTGTGGAAATTTTCACGTGTTTCTGTGGAACTAAAACTCTGATCAAAGAGCCAGACCTTTAGCATGTGCTTTCACCAACATTTTTTTGGCAGCCAAAGTCATTATTTTTAGCATGATGCATTTCAGCACACGTGTTTCATGTATGAAGCACTGCACACAGAAGGACATATGCTGTTCAACTTTCTTTAATTTCAAAGTTTTACAGGGGTTCCTGCTTCTGCCTGTTACTGAATTTACAACAATGATAATAAAATATTTTAAAACTCCCTAGATACATCTCACTCAGAGGAAACTTTTTTTTTTTTTTTTAAACTGGTAAAAATCTGAATGTAGGGTTTTTCTTTTTTTTCTTTTTCTTCCTTTTTTTTTTTTTTTTTAAGAGACTACTTCAAAAGAAAGAAAACATATGTTGTGGCTGGCCTTTGTTATCCAGTTAATGAAGAAACTAATTCATTGTTTGGACAGACCATTGAGTAAAAAGTAGCTGAATTTTTGGGGAGAGATCAAGTGTTTAATACAACATATGATCTGTATTGGCTATGATTTGTTGGAAACACAGAGAATCCAGAATAATTTCAAAGTAAGTAGACTAGGAGGCTTATGGAGATTGTCAAAAGGGATTTTTAAGAGGAGTGCTTAGCTACCGTTGCTCCCAAACATTACATGAAAAAATTCAGCTACTTCAAGCACACCAAATACTGAAAGCAGAAATGTTCTTTATGGACAAAAGCAGAAGGAATTATGTAAATGTGAGACCCAGAGACTGTGTCACTGAGAAAGCGTGTACAGAGGTCACAGCTTTACTGTTAGTTTGCACAGAACTGTATTTTACTTAAGACAAAGTTCAACTGTGTAGTCAGTTAGAAAAACAAAAATACTGCATTTAATATGCACACTGTGGTTTTCATATTACAGAAGAGTGAATACTGAGGGAGTATTGGTGCCAGCAGGCTGAATGCATAGCACCTGGGGAGATGACCACATGAGTTCAGTTTCACATATATGGGGGCATGTTGAGCACCTCTGCCAATTTCACTCAGAGAGCTTACTGGGTCTGGCCTCTGCTAAAGGTCACCCACCCACGAATCTCCCTTCAGAAACCTCTGCTTGCCCTTCTGGATGCATATTCCTCCCAGGTTCTGTCCTTGGTTCACCTTTGCTTGGGGAAGAGGTAGATGAGACTGTGTCTCCCTTCCTCAATTTTGGTTTAAGTGGAGGTTCTGGACACATCTCTGGACTGAAATTAACATTTTTACCTCTCCTTGGGCCTCAGTCATTCTGTGCAGATGCTCAGAACCCTCCTGAGCTAGGAACAGGGGATCCTCAGCCCCCCTCAGTGGGCACAACCAGGATCATGGAGACAAGGACACCATGGAAAGGGAACGTGCTTTTGTAGACTAGCAACTGATATAGCATCTCTGAGGTCAGAGGGCAAGTCCTGGGATTCTTTCAAAGGGACAGAGGAGCAGTGGTTAGGCTCTATTTAAGAAGTCCAAATCAAAAACTTAACAGAATAAAATCAGGTAGTTGTTCTGAAGAATACATTTTGTTCCAACCCATTTAATAGGTCACTCCAAAAAGCATGCAGAATGCAATGATTAGTAAGTTCTTTACAAAAAGTGAACTATGAGAATGTATTTTTGGAACATAAAGAGCACTGCTAAGTTAAACAAGCAGCGTAAGAGATGACAGGAAATTTAATCACACAGGATTTGGGTAGGTAGATATCAGGAGCCATAGAAGACAAAAACAACTTGAACTCTTAAACCAACAATTTCTTTTTGGAAATAATATTTTCGGAGCCAAAATTATTTATCCTTCATAAACAACACATTAGATTTCATTTCAGAAGCAAACAAACTTTATGCAGATCTGCAGCAAATTAGTAATCAATTGCTTCAAGATTCAAATTGCTACAATTCTCCAAAATGACATTTGTACTTCAAAACCAACTGACTTGTGTTCAAAACGACAGCTAGCTATACCAAGTCTAGCTGACAAAAGCCCAAATATTAGACCTGCTTAAGCATAGATAGTGTCATTGCCAAAGTCAGGGATGACAGGAAGCAACAGGGAAGGTCAAAGAGGTGCACAACGTTTACCCTCTCTCTGGAATTTGGGAAGGTTGATGTACTGGTTCATAATGAAAAGAGAAACGTTCCCAATCAACAGTAACCAGTAGAGAACATGAAATTCCCCAGGCAGAGTCTCTACAAACAAGATTAACAGATCTGCGCTACAAAGGTAAATTTGAACCATATCCAAGTTCATAGATGAGCAGAGAAATTACTCTGACACATGGCAAAACAAGCTCAAACCTCAAAAAAAAAAAAAAAAAGCACAGTCTACCTATGAAACAGAGAAAATTTAACAGCAATAAGTGAGCACAAAAAGCATAAGGACAGTACTCTCAAATAGACTAGACTAGTCTATCTACTATAGTTAGATTCTAGCAGTAGTCAACACTGACATGTCACAGCTCTTTCCACATGACAGGATTGTATATTTGGTTAAAACTATAATTGTTGTCAGATGAGGAAACCTAAAGAGAGGAGCAATGAAGCTATGAAAACTGCAGAAAGACTTCAAGAGACGCCAAACAGATCAGCATCATAAAATGTGATAGATTTAGACAAAAAGATTAACATTCATGCACCGTGCACCACTATACCTTTAAGACTAATGAAATTGAAGATTTAGTAAAACAAGTAACTGGAGAAATCTTATCTTACTGACCAAGTTAATGTACACAAGCAAAAATAATTGATATGAACAACATTTAGATGAAGATTCCATTTACCAATTAAACAAATGCAGTACTGACTCCATTGTCAAACTAAAGCATGGTCTTTCATTGTTCTTGTTTGGTTTTACCATCAGTACCACAAAGATGACAAAGTGTAGACGAACGCAACAGAAGTTATAATGCGATTTGATAAAGTTATATCACGAGATTCAGAGAAATAGCATATTAATATATAGTTCACATGCTGGATGTCTTGGTTTACATGCAAAGATTTTGGCCAGGACTGAAAACAAGAATAAAACTTATTCTTGAAAAAGAAGTGATCTGTTATAATCTCCAAATATCCCACCCCAAAAGAAGAATCTAACAAGAACCTTGGCAGAGCCTAACTCTGGCCTATGTAAGAAGTCAGAGTGGCTGAAATTCTTCCAGAAATACGGAAGGAATTTTAATGTCATGCAAGGTAACAACTGCATTTGCCACAATAAACTAGATCTGTTCATCACAACTCCATCTTAAGAACTAAACTACAGATTTTCAATTTGAACATTATTTCCATGTTAATACAAGGATGTGAAGGCTGGAAATGCATCAGAGAAAAACAGATGCCTGTATGATTTTAGAAGAAAATAGTTAGACATGTAATGGAACAAACCTCTGGCAGATGTCAGATAGTTTCATAACTAAAAGTTATCCAAAAAAGCAAGTGGAAACTACTAGAATATGTACTAAGAATGAAGAGAGAGCATCTGCTGTGAGAAGGTTATTTAGAGGAGAGGGACAAAAACACAGCTTAACACAGGGACAATGCCATTCACAAAAAAATCTGTCTCAACTTTCTCCAGACCTCCAGATCTGCAGCTCTTGCCCTGTCTGTTTCCATGCCCATACCTTGCACAGTCAAACCTTGCAATGGGCAGTGTGAAAGTGCATCTCCCTCTCTTCCTCAGATGGAATGAGAAGGCATATGGATAAGTAATAAGCAAAACAACTGTATCACTGTACAGCTCCTTAGCAATATCCCCTTGAAGTGCACCAGTTTACTTGCATTCAAATCATCACTGGCAAAGGAGAGGACATGTTAAAGCTAAAACAATTAAGGTAATCTGAACATTCTTGGCAGCTGTTCCCTCAGCACTTCTATTTTGAAGCAGGAGGGAAAGTGGCATGCATTTGTAATTCCCTTTGAAAGAGCACACTGCAGCAGCTCTATTTCCATGTAACATAATGGAACAAGCAATCTCTAACTGCCCCGTGGAAAACATTCCCAGACTGCTTCTTCATGAGCTGACCACTGCTGCTCAGGAGGATCCTACTCTTGTGACTCTTGACCTCAGCTTTATTCCAACCATCTATCATAATATGCTGGTGCGGTTACATAAAACATATCCTGGAGTTCCCCAAGGCAATGCATATGGCAAATATGCACTCTTCTACCCGTTTGGAAGAGCATAATTGCATCAGATGAAGTAATTAGATGTTCTAGATAATCCCTAAAATTATGCCTAGAGATTGGATTTTTTTGTTTTGTTTGAGTGATTACTCCCTTATTAACATGGAAATTCAGTACAACTAAATGCAAATGGGTTTGTAAAACATACTAACAAATTAGCTCATCGCTAGGAGACAAGTTTGCCAACGTGATTGCAAAAGAACCATCTGCCATAATTTGCCTTTGAAGGATCTGCATCCTCATTATGGCCTGAGAACTAAGATGAACAATTAAAAATGAAGGTTCTGAAGTTTTGATTTGAAATGACATTCTCTTTTCCTCCCATGAAGTAACAGAGAAAAAGCCTTTTTCTGTAGGCACTGCATAATTCCTGCCCATGTTCTTTACACACTGTACTGAGATTATCACTTCCACACTTCTGTGTTAAAGAACCAAGTAAATCCCTCCATTATCTTATTTTTACTGGGACTGACCTCCAAACAGAACAGGAAATCTCTTTGTAAGCAAATTCCCATAACCAGTCCCCTTGCTGTTTAGTCTGCATTGGATTAAGCACTGACTTTCTTGCTTCTTTGATTGGCAACTATAGTACTATAAAAACAAATGTACAGAGCAAGTCTCACCAAAAAAGCCTCCCAATCTGCAGACCCTTTCAGCTTTATTTGGACTGAAACTTGATGATAGCTCTACTAGACAGGAAACACTCACCCCTCCTTTCTAATATGGCACTACCAGGAGGACACATTTTCTCACAGATCAAGCAGCTGAGTGGGGAGGGGGTGGGAGAGCAGCAACACCAAAGGCATTCTATAATACATGTCTCAAAAATCAAATGGTTGTAAGATGTAGAAACTGACAACACTGCTTATTTAGCCTAAAGGTAATTCTTTGATTGATAAAAACCATGGTTTACACTGTACATGAAATTAAGTGAGATATGGGAAAAGCAAAGCACCTCAGACACTTAAAGCCCACTATCCTGTGGAATACGAAAGGAACACACTTGAGCAGAGAAGCATTTTTCTGGTTTTCTCACTGAGTATAACATGTTGCTTGCTGATGACCCTTTGCCATGCTGTAAGAAAGATCCCCTGGGAGGAGGGCCCTGTCTTTGCAGATGCTTTTCAAGTGGCAGACACTCAGTGAGCACTGACATAAAATATTAAGGTAAGAGCACACGAAACAGCAAAGGGGATAGATGCATTAACCCGCTATTTTGTAGCGCATCTATTAAGATATGGTATTTATTTATATGTAGCTGAGGCCCAGATATGTCATGTTATTCACTGAATGCCACCCAGCAAACAGGTGGCTATGGAAAAGCTATGCAAAACAACTTTTCTGTGAGCTATGCTGTATGAATCTACACTCTAACCGGTGCCTGCAGAGTATTTGCATTACAATGATCACCACAGAATGTAGCTCTGAAACTGAGTTCTGTCTGGCAGCAATTAAATACATACTATTAATCTGAAAAAATACAGCATATCAAGCTTTATATGGGAGAAGCTGCTCCCTAAAAAGGGAAGGTAACAGCCAAGGATAAGCATGAGGCAAAGTTCCCTCACTGATGGGTACCATCCCTCAGAGTCTTGCCACAACAGGCCCAGATCGGTGCTATAATGGAGTCCATGGACAGCACAACAAGCAACGTGCCAAAGACAGGGTCCACCCTGGGAACAGGGTGGCATCAGAGGGCAGCAAGGGGACAGGGCTAGAAACATGTCTACAACACATCCATGAGGGGTCCGTCTCAAGTGTTGTTGTGCAGCACAGGCCCAGTACTCATCCAGTGGCTGAGCTGGGGATTCCCAGTAGGACTACCATCAGGACAGCCTCTTTCACTACCTATTTGCTTTATGAGGTCTGAAGATGAAAGGGAAATGAATTTCCTTAGCAGTTTAAGTCTGGTCCTTAGAAAAAAAGGAAAAAAGAATACCACAACACATTCTTAATTACCACAAACCTGTTCTAATTTGTAATCTTGGCAGAGGGGGACACAGACCTAAGAGTCAAAAAAACAAAGTATTTCTTTTTGAGACTATGTAGGAAACTCACGCAGCCAAACGGGCATTGGACAAAGAAGTCACTGGCAAGTGTGAGGTGCAAGTCCTGCCTACCTTATGCTTGTGGTCTAATTTATACCTCACTAACTGATTGCTCTAATTGTTTGCTCAAATATCACCTCAGCTACGTACATGGTACTGAAATGATTCTATATCTGTTGGAAAGATACGGATTCAACTCTTACAGCTACCAGTGTAATCATAGTCAAGGAACACATCCAAGAACTGGAGAGACTACACAGACAGGAACATACAAGCACATTTCAGCCACAGAAAACCTGCTATTTTTCCACCAAGATAAAAGATGAATCAGTAACAGATTTGAAATTGTGGAACAACATAGCTGTAAATAGGCCTCTGAAAAATACAGGTGATGCAGATCTCAGATGCAGATTTCAGCTCCATGTCTGTGTCAACAAGGCATCTGAACTTAATCTGGGATCACTAACTGCTGATGTCCAGCTATACTTGACCAGGTTAGACTAGGTCCTGGCTGAGATATCCTATCCCAGAAATATTCCAAGAACTGCTCTGACTACCATAATTAGAAAAGTTAAAGGTAGCCACTTACTGCAAAGCAGTAGCCTGCTAAACCCAGGGAGCTGCTGAAAGTAAGACCACCTCAGGGGGGCATGGGTTCTTTTTCTGTCCTATTCCTATCAATGCCCTAACTTTTTAAGCTCACTTTCATTCTGCTGGGTTTCTCACTTACTACATTCAGCATTCACCACATTATTGTATCCAAGGCTTCACATGACAAAGCAAGAAGCAAAAAAGGAAGAATGCCTCCATCACATTTACATGCTTTGTATTAACTGAAACATAATTGCAGCACCTGTCTTCATTCAACTCACCTGAAGACTTAAAAAGACAGTAGTTACTCTGTGTTTTTCCCTCTTCCCATTGCTGGCAATGAAAAGCTGCCTCCTGTTGTCCTGTGTTTTTCTTTGGTGTGGAGTACACGTTGGCCCCTTCTCGTGAACATCAGCTCCTGCACACAATAACCAAAGGCTAATTTTACTAAGTCAGAAATTGAATTGCTCCTGCAAAATAAAAACTAATAGATTAAAGAGAGAGGAAAAACGGACGGACGCAGCCAAAGTAAGATCATTTAAGAGTTTTCTCATTTGCAACATAAAGACTTCTGGTGGTGCACTGGAACACAATTTTCTACCCAGCCCATAAGAGCCTCAGGAGAAAGGGGATGATGTCTAAATGTAACCCTCACTCAAGCTGGCAAGAGACCATGGGGATTGCTGGATCCTTTCACAGGATGACACAGCTACCTAAATCAGCACAAGATTATACCTGCCAAGGGGAGGGGAAAAAAGTCTTTGGTATTTGTAGTAAGTTGAACGGACATGGTGGAGGCCAATGGGTGCCATAACTGCCTCAAAAGAGGGCAGAGCCTCATGACCAAGGGAGTGGGGGGTGAGTGAGTCAGGACTCCCCTTTTGGCAGCTCAGAGTGATCATGTTGGTTGGATTGCCCTTGGATGTGCAGCCCAAGCCTCCTGCCAAATGCTCTGGTAGTTAGGTTGGAGGTGAGGGGAAGCCCCCAAACTCTCTTTGCTGAAGTTGGCACCTTGCCTGGCACCCTAGGCCATTCCCTGGGCAGAACAACGTGGGCAGCAGGCCACAGATGGAGCTCCAGGGATGTCCTCTCTTCCAGCTGAGAGGCAGATCTACCCCACACAGCTAAGCATGAGTCTTAGTAGGGCCAGGGAGCCCTCATGCTGCACCAGCCTAGCTAGCAGTCCTTGCTTTCTGCTTGGCCCACAGCAGTACTCCTATCTATCCCTTCTCAGTCAGAGGGAGAATGCAAAGCTGGGTCTCCTGCCACCATGGAAGGGTCGACTGAGGCTAAGCCACTACTTCCTCCAGCTTTGCTATTTATTTTTATGGCCAAGATCGGGGCTTCTTAAAGGGGGTTTGTCAGAGCTCCCAGTCATGGATGCCATCAAGGGTTAAACAAGAGATGGGTTTCAACTTACTGAGTGCAGGAATGGAAGAAAAAATAATAATAATAACACAAAAAAGAAGAAAGAAAAAACAGAGGCAGTTCCAGGCATGCCCAGGAGCAGACCTCTGGGCACCTCAGGAATTTTCCTGGCAAGAACGTAGGCACTTGCAGACTTCAGACGCCTCCAGGGTTAGGCAGTAGCTGAACAGGGTTTTGAGGATATAAATTTTGGCTGCAGATACCTACAGAGGCAGTTAGGCAGAGCTTACATGCCTAAACCTTTTTTGTGGCTCAAGCCCTAAACTAATATTATGGAAAATACCAGCAATTATTAGGGACTCCTTATCAGATTGGATACATATTCCTTTTGCATAACTTTACCATGGCCTCATTCATGTGGTGCTTAAGGAGGATGAATACCTGTTCTGCATGAGTAATTATGCCAAAGTCTCGTGTGAGAGAGGTAGTTTATGACTGCTGAACAAAGCCAGCTATGTTTACCTATAGAGCTTCATCACTTAAACTAAAAATCCGTCTTACCACTAAGTCTCTCTTGTTGCTTCATTTGCCTGATTGCAAACAGATCCCAGTATATTTAGTTGCACTAAGATGATTAATGCCAAGATGCTGCACTGAAAGGGAAATATTCTTTTAAGTGTTATCAAGTCCATGAGCATAAGCAAAGCCATGTCACGTGACAAAATGTAAATAGAGCATGTCTTAGAAAAGTCGTTTATTTGCCTTCATGATTTATTATTCAGTGACATGTAGGCTATTTCTTCTTTGTTATTGGCACTCATGTTCATAATAACAAGGTACTTGACTTGAAGGTATTTGGCCAACCTTTCTAAAGTGCTATGTAAGCAGTAATCAGAGAGAGCTAAGTTCGTGAGTCAACAAATTGCTCTCCCATGCTGATCAAACAGTGTTGGCATCTCCGTAAAAAAAAATGCAAAAACAGATTTGGGACTAGCCTACTCTGTTCTCTCTCTAAAACTATTTATAGTATTTGCATTTGGCAGAGTCCAAGCTTAAAATAACTAAAGGTGCCAGCTGTTTTATTAAGAATATTTTACATTGATTTTCACTTACGTTTAGAAGAGATATCCAGTTAGTCTCATGGTTTTTGTTGCCATAAAATCAATTTCATTTACTCAACCCAGGGACAGATACTTCTCTCATTTTACACCATGCTTTCTCAGCCCGTCACAGAAAGCAACCTAATCCTTGGGTCAACGCTAGTCAGTTCAGCAGAGCTCAGTTTATTGTGGAAAGCTTTCATTCCATCTCACACAGGGTTACTATTATTAAAGCAAGGAACAATCAGATAAAGTGCACTAAATTATACAGGAGAAGGAACGCAAATAAATCTAAGTGGAATTTTTACTCATTTTCTATCATCCACGTCCATCGAATGTGCTCACAAATCCAGGCGCTGAATCTGAAACATATATTCCCAAGCTTAGTCTCGCTACTTCACTGTGTAAACGAATGCCTTAAAATGAAATATAGGTATTTGTGTAACTCATCACTACTGAGTGCAAAGTGTGTATGACTGCATGAATTATTGCATTTATTTTCAGTATGACTGCCAACTGGGAAACGTTTTGGAAGCTTGGATTAAACTGAAGTAATTCCCCCCCACCCGATTTCTTACATGAAATGAAAAATGAGAAAATGTCATTTTGCATTGAAAAGCTCCTTCTGACCCCCAAAATGAAACACTTCATTTTTGTGCAAGCATAGTGAAAGCAAAGGAAATTAAAAGGCTAGATTTCACAAAGCAAGACGTGATATTCTGTCCCCTATTTTTTCAGTAGCCTGGATACAAAAGATAAATCCTTTGGCTTCCTCCTCGGGCATCTGAAGTCACTATCTCTCCTCCCTGGGGTTGCCACTCACCATCTCTTAGGTTATGGGGAACAACCAGACTATTACCTGCCAGCTGTCCAGCTTTCCTCCATGGAAGTGATGCACAGGGAAATGAGGCAGGGTAAATTGCCAGAACCTGAACTGCTGCCTCCAGAGGAGCAGATTACCCTGCAATAGACAGGATGCTTCCACAAGGTACAGAACTGGGGGTGGAAACAGTTCCAAGCTGCCCTCCTTGTGGGGCTGTTTCATTTTGTCTGTATAATTACATTTTCTCTGAGCCCAGGGTTTGTTTTTGCTCAGGGAGTTCTTCCCATCAGGCTACACTCTTAAGCTGCTTTTTAACCAAAGGGTTACTTTAGCATTTGGTTTCTACCAAAGTGCTGTTAAAATAGTTTCACTTATTGCAGGACCACAAACATCTGTTAATTATGGGTCCAGATTTTATTTCTTTATATATTTTAATAGCTAGGTCTTATTGACCTTCACTTAAGCACTTTTGAAAATTTTACCCTGAATAAAGACTGCTGTGTTGAAAAGTGCAAGCAATTGCCATCATGGGAGTCTTGGACTCAAAGACAGTTTGCAGACCTCATTAAGCCAATGAGTTTGCCAACTACACTCTTCTCAGTTCAGTGAAAGCAACAGTTAAGCTTCATATAGCAAAACAGCTGCTAACAGCAGAGGCTGTCTGACATGGGCAGAGAGAACTGAGCTCACCCAAGTAGACTTCTCTACTTTGGTATCAGAAGACTGTGGCTGACACTGGTAACAGAGCTCTGAGAGAAACCCTAAAAAGAAGCAGAGCAACAGGGCAGCTCCAACACAGAGCAAAGCAGCCAGGACTGATGAACCAGGAAAAAGTCTCCTGATTGTCTTTTGTTCCAGGAAACATGACTTCACTGTTGAGAAGCATGGTTGCAGTCAGAAATCTTGACTGATGCAAAACAAGACTGGCAAGACCTTCAGGCCTTATGAGGAGTGGTTGAGGGAGCTGGGATTGTTCAGACTGGAGAAGAGGAGGCTCAGGGGAGACCTTATCGCTACAGCTTCCTGAAGGGAGGATGTAGTGAGGTGAGGATTGGACTCTTCTCTCACGTAACTAGCAAAAGTACTAGAAGGAATGGCCTCAAGTTGTGCCAGGGGAGATTCAGGTTGAACATTACGAAAAACTTCTTAAAAAAGTGGTCAGGAACTGGAACAGACTGCCCAGGGAGGTGGTGGATTCAACAACCTAGAGGTGTTCAAGAAACGCTTTTAGATGTTGTACTGAGGGACATGATTTAATGGGAACTATTGGTGATAGGTGGATGGTTGGACTGGATGATCTTCGAGGTCTTTTCCAACCTTGGGGATTCTATGATTCTATGATATGCCACAGGCACCCAGCTACACCAGATTGAGAGGAGCAAATCCATCTGGCATTATCACAGTGATATTCACAGGGCAAGACTAGTTTAAAATCTTCTGGTCCAGAAAAAGATCATACCAGTGGGATTGGAATTTCATCAAGGAACTCAAAAAAAGTAGACAGCAACACATAGATTCACGAAAGTGTAAAGATTAGTGAGTTCAGTTCTATTGGAGTAGTTTTTACCTGTGAGGAAAAGGATGGTCTATGAAAATTTCTGAATGGTGTCTTGATTACCAGGCCAGTGCTGCCCACAAAGTCTATCCTACTTGAGTGAGTCATGTTTAGCACAGAATTCTTTCAAAAACAACGGTATTTTTCATAAGGACACTGTTTGCAGTGGAGTTACTGCGATAACTCCTCAATACTAACTGTCCCCCAGGATGTGTTTGGCTTAAAATACTCTGTTAGATTTAGGTTTCTCCATACACTTTTATTCAGCCATAAAACCTTGCAATCACCAATTCAGTATAACATCCAAAAGCTGCCCAACGCAATTCCCAAGATTGAGATATAAATGAATATCTCATTGTGGCACAGCCATTAGCAAATTCTATGGGGAAAAAAAAAAAAAAGAATGTATCTGGAACACAAGTGCATGATAAAATCCCCAAGTGGACATATTTGAGACCTGGTTTTCACATTCGATTTAGAGTTTCCAAGTATTTATCACTCCAGGTGGGATTTTACATGTTGACCATAGGTAGAACACACCCCATTTTATGATTCCTTTATCTTACCTAAATAGGAGACAGATAGCAACTTCTATACCTGCACACACTTTGACAATAGAAAGCAGTGATGTATTGAAATTTTCCTTATCACCTTCAGTTCCCACACAGGTGTTCTTGGTGATAAAACTACCGAATGATATAAACAACGATTTCAATTAAAGTGACTGCAAGAAAGTAAGAAAAAAGTAATTAAACATTTTCTGAGTGGGAAACTGAAAATACTGGAGTGTCTGAATTTTGTCAGCATGGCCATGAAGCACAGAATCACTGCAGTAATGCTTGCTCTTACCTCTTATGACCTGTGGGTGTTGTCACTTGAATTCTGCATATTGATAGAGGCTCACAGATACGATAGGAAACTGTATGCAATTCCCTCTCATTTTAGTCAGTGCTATGAAAATTGTGAGAAAACTTTCATCTGTCCACTGAATCCATCTGTCTCCAATGGATTTCATCATAGAACAGATAGAACAGCCTTTCTGCAACAATTCTGAACTGTGATGAGAAAGGAATTCTTGGAAGGAGGAAATTTCATTCTCAGTTAACTCTGCCCATTTCGGGGTAAAATCTTTGTTGTTTTTCTTATTTTTATTTTTATTTTTATTTTTTAAGATGTAATAGATAATAGATAATATCTACTTGTATTTTAACCACTTTTCTTAATGAATGAAAGAGAACTTCAGAATCTTCAAGGCTTAGTCTTACAGTCTTAGCTTTGCTGCTGCCTTAGTGCAACGAATCGTTCCAGATAGATAGACGGAGAATTGTGAGAAGTTGCGCTCTATGTCGCCCTTGAGTATTTTCATTTTAGAACTCCAAGGAATAAGACTACTATCTAACCCAAAGAGACCACTAAAATTCTGAGAATAAGCAAATGCAAACCCACTGCTCTAAAAGTGCAGGGTCAAGGCATTGTTCCTCTGAAGCCCACAGCTTTCTGGCCTATGTGCTTTCTGGCCTTTAGGGACAAAATTGGAAACCACAGCACGTGAAGATGTTTTTAAAACTGCACGCTCTGGCACATTTGCACCATCTGCATTTATTATTCAATAAGAGGATCAACTAAGATCAACTAAGATTAGTAATACACAGAAACCTTAACAAAATACAGAAGAACAGAAGACTATTCTGAGAATTCAGAATTAATTTCACAATAAATGTTTCAAGATTGTCTGTAGGACTTTCTCTAGAGCACCACAAGCTCGTGCTCCCTTATGAGGGCAGGACTCTGTCTTTATGTTTGTTCACATGGCACTACAAGGCTGAGGTGACTGCACTGAACTGGGCTGACTTTGCAATCTAAAGGATGGCATTGCTGTTCTCTTAGCAATTCCCTGTAAAATTTCTGCTGACTTATCAGGAAAAAAAGGTACTTCCAAAAAGGAAGTACTTGGGGAAGGGCTTGGGGTTGAGGGATGATTTTTTGCTTATCAGCTTATAGATTTATGTCTGGTAATTTAATCCTTTCAAAGGAGAAGTCCTTTTTAGATTTTGGGGATATTTTTTTTCTATGAAAAATCATGAGCAGCCTCAGACCTATCCATTTTTCTTTTATGTCTGCCTCAGGATTTCTGTATTCATTCTGTATCTCAGATTGTACAAGCCTTTCTGTAGCCACCTTTCTTTCACATCTAGGTGTCTCTCTGCCTAATTTCTGAAACTTGGAGTGAGACATTTGGTGAACTAGTTGATTTTAATAGGTGAGAGGATAGTGAAAGTAAGAGACTCTTCTCCTTTCTTTTACCAAAGGTGCTGTTTATAGCTAACAGTTTAAAAAGCTTTAATGCTTCCATAAGGTCAAAACTTGCCTGAATAAGTCTCTTTTAGCATCTATAAGAGTAGCCATGTTAAAGGCAGAAGTTTATAAGCCCCCAGCATGACTTTTATTAACAGTAGGATTCAATGTACCTCAGATCCACAAAACTTCCTATTTCTCCACACGATATGCACAGTACCAGTAGATCAGTGCTATGTGCCACTTACAGAACTTAACAGGAACATCCTTACAATATCTGCTTAGCAAGAATTGCTTTCTCAAATCCTCTCACAGAGGGTTCTTCATCTGAAATGGATAAGACTAGGATTTCAGATTAATAACACCATTGGCAGAACAGTTATTCCAAGAGCAACTTGTAGAGAGTATCAAATATCTCTTGACTATTCCTAAACCTTCTTGTTAAGCATCGGATGTGCTTAACACTTCTCAAGCATCCTCTTCACAGAATCAGGACCCCATTGATATAACCTAACGCACGTTAACCAAAATGGAATAGAGCTCTTGAAGTGTTTCTGCATTATTTTTATCTGGAGTGCCACAGGCAGTTGCATAACTAGTCTTCACTCTTGCTGCAGTTCTTGTAACATGAGTGTTGGCTGTGGGTTACTCCTCACACTCCAGCACCACCAGTACTGTCTCATGGAGTTAACTCTTCCTTGCTTTGCTCAGTCAGAGTTCAGTAGGATGCCACCATCTGTCAGAGCCTTCAAGGAGTCATGGTGTTTAAGAATGGATTCTCATGAGAAAGAAGACAATGTGAACAGGAAATAGCCCACTAGGAATCCTTGGGACAGGCTCCTGTGGAAAAGAACAAACCCTTATTGTCGCTATTGCAGTTTTAACTTTATATTCTTGTGCTCATCCTTTGATTCATTCTCTCTCCCCCCACTCTATTCCCATCCTTCGGGTGGGAAACAGGATATTTTGTGAAATTCTTTCCTTCCTGTGTGGGTCTACATGGCATCTTTAATTAGCAACTCTCTGCAATGGAAGTGAAAAAATAAAAACACAACTGTCCTGTCGAGGGGCTCATAATAAAGTTGCTTTTTGAGCAGGTATTTAAGGCACTGTTTTCTGTCACTTACTAAGATTGTTGATATTATTGTTTAAAAATATCACCAAAAAGGCCCACAAAAATTAAAACACACTCCCCTGCAGAACTTGTGGTCAGGAAGAGCTTTACAAAGACCATCCCTCTTTGTGCCTCACTGAAGAAGAAAGGAGTGATGTGAGAGAGACCTCTGCCTGCTTCCCCAGGCAGAGCTCCAGCCAGTTGGTAAAACCCAGACCTGCAGGGAACACTTATTTCATTAATTTACCCTGAGAGCTGATCAGAGTGAAGTGGCCTTCTGTGGATGACCTCTGTGCCTGAAAGGCCTTTTCTGAGGGGGGGGATTTCATGTTACAGAGGCACAGATAGCAGTGCTGGCTTGACATGAGGTCAGAACAGAGAAAAACCTGGCAAGCTGGGAGGACCTGGCCCTGATACTTCACTGTTTTGCTCTGTGTGATGGCAAGAATAAAGTTCTGTAAGACTCATCTGGAAAGGCTGTCCTTTAACACCAGCAGTCCAAGTCCAGATGATTGCCCCCAACTCCTGGTTCTCTTCTAGCCCTGTTCCTTTCTTCCAGACACACTGAGCTGAAATTTCCTTTTTTAAAGACCTAGACTGCTGGTAGGGCTGCACAGACGCAGGATATATTGATATGGTTTCTGATACACACGCACATATGGTTTTATTCTCTGACGTTTTACTTGGCATCTGGGAAAACTTATTTACACCACTACAGAGCAGCCTGCACTCACTTCATGAAAACAAGCAGTAACCACACAAGGAAAAGCAGGGAAGAACCAGGTTCTGAATACCAGTGTGGCACTCCTTCTGCACCAGAAGTGCAAGGGTGTGAACCAGGAACACTGCAGTGAATTACAGGGTTGTGCTCTTGGCAACGTGTTTGACATATCCCAAATGTGCCTGAAAGTTGGTGTGCAAAGCATTGGAGAACCTCACCACCAACAGATCACATCAGAGAGATGTCTCATAGAAAGAAAGCAGATGAGAAATCTTCATGCCAAGTTTGTGCACCAAATCTCTCAGCTGCTCTCCCACACTGTCCCTCGGATACATTTGTCCACAACCATATCATAAAGTAACTGGAGGCACTTCCTCCTGATTTTCATACAGATCTAATCATGAAATGAGAAAGTGCATGTTCATATTCATACTGGAACTGCACGTACAACGTTTGCACACCCCAATCAATTAGTTTGCGGCAGAAAATAGAAACAGCTACTGCCAAGAGCTGAACCCAGCACTCTGAGCAAAGATTACGAGTATGTGAATATTATTAATGGTATTAAGTGTCTTTATCGCATCTTGTAAAGCGTTATCAATCAAACTACAGGTGTTAAGCAGGTAAAGGCTGTAGCTTGAGGGAATAGATAAGAACTTTTCAGATCTTAAGCACTGTTCCATAGTAGCAGTTTCCTTTGAGAATGTGTCAGGATATCAAAGGAAAAAAAGGAAAAATTTCTTTAAGGCTTGGGGCAGATGAGGGAGGGAATTTTGTAGACAGTTTTAGGGGAAGCATCATAAACATTTCAGAATGCCTTTCAGTGTCAATCTCCTTCCAGTCACAACCAACTGTTGCTAATATTTACAAAATAATCTGCCTTTTTCTTTAACCAAGCATTTTCTGGTGTTATTAATAACTATGT
Source organism: Odontophorus gujanensis (assembly GCA_013399175.1). NCBI lineage: Eukaryota > Metazoa > Chordata > Aves > Galliformes > Odontophoridae > Odontophorus > Odontophorus gujanensis. The sequence goes on along the minus strand of VXAB01003446.1, from coordinate 233,917 downwards.
CCTGTGAATGTGTGAAATATACATGGAAAGATGGGCAAGGACATGTAAGCCATGAGAGCTTGTCATACCATAGGCACCCAAAATAAACATGCAACAACATCACACTCAGACTCGTTTACTAAGCTAGGACGTACACATTGCACATTGTTTGGCTTGCATCAGTCCTATTCCACAGCATTATAAATATTTAATAAACGGAATGTAAAGAAATCAATTTCAGTGCTAAAACTGAAACCCATCGTAATGTTCCACTATTACTGCTATGCTATAAACTACACGTTAGTGATTCCTCTGGCCTCTTTTACAAGTAAGGTGACTTGGTGTGTTAGGGTCTCAACCTTTTATCTGGGAGTGAAAATAAATCTGATACTTTACCCTATTCCCTATTTGGATACAGGGTTCAGGGCTCCTGTAACAGCAGCCTCTGCCCAGGGCTGACATATTCCACACAGTGGTATGATGAAACTCACTGAGCTAGGCCCATTTTCTCTATTATAATGTCTCTTTCTCTCTGCAAGACCTGAAGCAGATGTGCACAGCGAGGAAAGACAAATACCTATACCCATTGCAATCTGAACAACAGGTTTGTGTTTTTGGGATGAAAATCTGTAATTTGAAGCAAAACTTTTTGTTGTTGTTTTTTGTTTTGTTGTCATTTTTTTCTTAAGTAGCTTTCTTTATACTTCTTTCTTGCACTACGAAGGAGAAGAAATTACCCAAAGACAGGCATAAGAGGTACAGGTACTAAGCAGCCTCAACCAAGGTGGAGAAGTAAAAGTTACTTTCAATTCTGCAATCAGTCGAAGGTTTCAACTCAGTTTTAAGATGGACAAAAGCGGCGCTTGTTGTTTTACAGCCAGGAAGAAGGGCAGAGCTGTACTGAAGGACGTTGTTTGAGGCAGGCATCAGGAAGCAGAGGCCAGAAATCTGGCACTGCTTCTCCGGTCATGAATTCCTACTGAACTACTCTGAAACCATGGGAAGTGCAAGCAAAAACCAGTCAGAACAAAGCAAGAAATTTGCTCTGCTAGAAAAGAAGCTCTGCAAAATTTTCTACATATAAAGTGGTATCAGAACTACCTACCTCCTGAAACAAACCACTCCAGATGAACTTCCTCATACACAGGTGCATCTTTAAATGAGTTGATTTTGTCAGCATTTCAGCTGGCACCTGACTATACTGTTGGTTCAGTTAAAATCTTTTTAATTACTGTATTTTATTACAGCGAACCTCTCCTGTAGTGTCTCAGCTGTCATGAAGAGTATTACACTATTTTTTTTTATCTAATTGTATAAATCTATTTGTAAAAGCAATGCCTCTGCAAAGGTGAGAAGAGCTTTGCATCCCACTGATGGTGGGTTAAAACTCAGTTTCTGACTGAGTCCTTTGGATACTGGAGACAACAGCCCTGGAATTGTCGTAGCTATCTCTGTAATCTAGACATGGAGAAGCTAGTTGTCTAGGTTAGCCACAGCAATGAGAAATAAGTGAGTTGACTTATCCCACTCACTAGTCTAATCTAACAGATCAGTCTCTCACCTGAATGCCCAATTCCAGATACTAAGATTGACTAACTTGAGTAATTGACATGATCTTAACATTTACCTTAAGTGATCTGGCAGTCTGATTCAGATAAAGTTTCAAACAGTCTCTGTACTTTTGATCTCAAATAGATACACAGGCCTTGCTCAGAGTCCAAAATCTCTGTAGTATACTCTGTGCTATAACCATGCTCAAGCCCTCTTCCTGATTCCATCAGCTTGACTAAATCTTGCCTCGACCCATCACATCTCTATTGTAAAGCGGGGTCTGAGCTGCAGGACAATGCTAGAGAGCTGAGAGGAGGAGCAACACAGCACTTTCAGAAACTCCTGCGGCTGAAAAGGGGAGAGAGGAAGGATGGAGCTCTCTTTGCCACTTTCTTTCAAATGCTGTGATTTGATGGATGCTTTCTTATCTCCTGATACATAAAAAACTGCCTGTGAGCAATAAGATCAAGAGCCAACATGTTCTTTCACCACAAATGACAATTACTTTATATGAGACACCAGGTAAAAAATATTTCTACAAGTGAAAGCCCAAAGCAACTTGAAGCCTTTAAAAGCTTTCCTTCTCCCTTTTGCTGACTTCACAGCACTGATACAGAGAGAAGAGCTTCTAACATCTGAGGGCACTACACAAGGCACACCACTTCTTTCAACATAAAAAGCCCTCCTTAGTTGTATTTGCTTTTAACAGCTCTGTTTTCATTTAACAGGTACAGCACAGGTACTTCAGAGCAACTTGAAGTACAGACTTCTCAACAGTGACTTAGGACCCTAACTGCAGGTGTGGAGCACTGAGCTCACTGGTTTTCTGAACTGTGCCAGCTAAGAACACAGACAAATGCCTGGGGAGGATATTTCAAGTTAATTCTGCAACTAACCTCATACAAAAACTCCAGGCACCTTATTTAAAACCTAGTGTAACAATATACCTTTGAAAATTGCTTTCTAAAGATATTTCAGCTCACATTTCTACGTTCATCTTTAGGCTTTTTTTTGCCATTAATTCCCAGTTTTAAAAGGAAGAGAGCTTCAGTGCAAATAGCTGCAGACATGCAGCCAGGCACCTGAGGCCTATTAAAATCATTACCTGTAATTTGCATCTCTCTTTATCATTTACCCTTCACTACTGTTGAAAGGAGTAATGCATAAATGCTTTCGTTTTTCTGGTCCTAAGAAGTGATTTCAGAAGGTGAAACTGAGGTTCTCAACTCCCTTAGAAATGATATTTTTTCTTTTTTTTTTTTTTTACCTCAAGTCTACAGAAATGCTTGTATATTACCTAAAACCACAAAGCCTGATTTTTATTAGGCTGTGGGTAACACTGGTAGGTTATTATTCTAAGATACCATCGTGGATAAGCTTCAGTTATAACTTAATTAATTTAAACGCTGTCATTACTTTTGAATGGAGGCATTTTATCCAAGCAAAGGATCACTCCTGAGTGGCTATATTTGTACTGCAAAATAAGTGTGGTTCTAGGGTTCAGCTAAGGTCGGCAGTCAGTTATTGTATTAACACTTATGTTATACTGCTGCCTACAGGTCCATATTTAAAGTTAGGGTGTAATGCTACCCTGTGTTTAAACAAGGCTCCAGTCCCAAACCTTATAAAACAAGCAAGATAAAGGTATGGGAGAAAGTGCCTAACTGAACCCATTTTAACTTTTTAATGCATTTTAATGCAATCATGTTTGTGAATGTAACTGAATGCATCTCTTCAACTACCTTGTAGCTGTGACAGAAGGGACTGTGTACAGGAAAGCAGTTCAAAAGGAAAAGTATTATGCTGTTGCTTGTGTTAGGGGTACTATGGAAATACTGTGAATGACAGCCCTACACACAACAGGCAGGTATCCACTGACCATTATAGCAAACTCCGATTTACATTTGTGGACAAACGCAAACTTTCTAAAGCAAACATCGGTATACTTTGAAATTTTTATATATGTAAGTTGTGCACAGAATTTATGAAATTTCTTTCCCTAATTTGTAGTCTACATATTCCCTACGTGTTGCCCATGGACATCTAGGGTTTCTCACATAGCTTACTAGTATTTTGAGAAGTGTAATGTGCTTACCACCCATTTCATCAAATTAAAAAATAATAATTCTTGGGAATGCTGGGGTAAAGAGAAGAGATTTTTCATCCTCAGATCATGTTCACAACTCTTCTTTGGGCCAGTGCCTCTAACTGCCACAGACACATTTTGGATTTTAAAACACTGTCTGAATACTAGAAGATTTCAGCGTAGTGCCTGTAGAGGTACAAGCACATCTACAGACACTGCCCGTCCTCTTTACACAACTGATTTTGACAACCCACAATGCCACTGACTTCAGGTAAAGCTAATGGCAGCTGAAATGGTGTTCCTCCATGTGCCACAATACAGTATTTTTCTGTAAGGAAAGGAGATCCCTTTATTTAAACTATTAGCAAACTGCCATCTCATAAAGATCATATAAACTAATAGGAATGTTAACATTTCACACTCAACATCCCCTGCACCCTGGAGGTATTCGTCATCTCTAATTAACATTGTCTAATGGTAGGAAGTGATTGCCACTATACAATTTTCTATGTAATGATTGGTCAATTTGTTGTAATATATCATCGGGATTACTGAATTATTAGCTGTAATTACAACCACAGAGTCAATAGCAATGTCACAGCAAGGGTAAGTAAACACTACAGAATTATGAGGGATGGGAATATCTTTCTAACAGCTATAGCATATTAGTATTACAGAGACCACCCACTGCAACAGTTAGGCACAATGATAAATTCCTACTCTGAGAAGGTGGAATTGGGTATTTCCCCTTAATGAACTGAAGTCATCTTGGTGACATCCCTTTAAAGCTCCTCTCTGGTTTCTGCCCACCATTTGTGGAGCATGTGTGTTGGGTGGTTTAAACTAGGTAAAGATCATGCATCTTGCCAGACTTAATTTTACAGCTTCCTCTGTGAAATCACTCACACATATCATACCTGAGGATGTATCTTCCTCACTTCCAAAAGTCGACAGCCTGCTTTCCTACAGCACTTCCATTACCCCAAGTCCTGTTTTCAGAAGTGGTATGAAAATTTCCCACAGCCTGTCAGGCAGAGACAGACTTGATTCTCCAAGTCCCAGATCCTCAAATAGTATTTAGACATTTGTTTCCTGGTATTCCTGACAGATTATATGATCTCTTGGAGAATTCATCTTAGTTATTTCTGAGAATAGCTCCACTAGGTCCTCTATGGGAGAAAGGCTTGATGGAAGTGAGTACTGGTTTTCATTATACTTTTCAAATAACAGAATATTTGCTCTTAGATGCTAACAGTGGACCCCATTTTTCAAACTTATTCACAATTTTAAAGAATGCTAAAATTTAGGAAAAAAAAAATCCAGATAAAATGTAGTACTTTCAAGGAACCCAAAGAAACACTGTTTGAGATATTTCAGATTTCAATCCAATTTTCAAGGTGTGTTGGGAAATCACAGAATCACAGAATTGTAGGGGTTAGAAGGGACCTCTAGAGATTATCCAGTCCAACCGCCCTGCCAAAGTAGGCTCCATTATGTTGGCCAGAGTTCAGTGGATTGAAACATGACCAGTAAAGTCCAGCATAGACTGCAAGATTCAAAGTCCAATTTAGGGGGGTTGCTCTGATTTCTAGGTTATTTAGTTAATATCCGATCACAGCCTCACAGGTTGAAAATGTGACTTCATCTTTTAAACCAAGAAACAGATCATTAAAATTCAATCGGCACAATTAACGTTACAGCCTAATCCTGCTGAACCAGCTATGGGTTTCAGTCAAGTCACTTTTTTGGAGGAATTTGTAGCCAAACACTTATAGTTGTTTTACATTTTTACAGCTGCCTCAAAAGCCAGAATTCTGGGTAGGCTGTAGCTCCACCAAAACCCAGGGTAGGCCGCAACGCTACTGGAGGTGAAACCAGCTGGATTACAGCAGCCAACAAGAGCCATTCATCGAGTCACTGCCTGGCTGTGTGCACCTGTGGCCTGTTCCAATAGCCCTTACTTAGCCTGCTTCAGTAGAAAAGAAAAAGGGTGCTCAAGCTTCAGCTACAGTGAAAGCAATTTCTGAGGAACAAAGCTGCGGCTATAGTCCTGCACCCTTTTTTGGAAATTTGGCACAGCTGTTTGCTGAAGAAGAGGTCATGATCCAAGCTGGCTGGGTGACAGTGGAGTATGATCATTCCAAAACTCTGCAGGTATTCCAATTTGTCTATGATCTTGAAATGAAAACAAAAGCTTTTTGCCTGGATGAGTGTTGAAACATTTATTTCTGGGTTAGTGAAATCAACTTTACAATCAGGTTTTCAGATCAGACTTGACTGGAAACCTCATCCTGGGGTACTGAAAACTCCCCATTCATCAACACAAGGGCTCTCTGCAAGATGTTTTGACATCCAAGCAGCAGTATATTTCAGTTAAAATATATTTCATCAAACATGTTCTGACCAATTCTATTCTTGAGATGACATTGTGACACTAGTCTGTGGAAAGATCAGTATTAAAAAAAAAGGAAAAGAAAAAACCTTCATAAAAATAGAAGACTGGAAAAGAAGCAGAGTAACCATCAATTGGTCAAAACCCATTTGTCAGCAAAATTAAATATAAGTGCAGGCATATTCTGTTTCATCACATACTGTTCCTTTTCGGGGTGAAGGGCACTTAAAGTAATTTCTCTATTTTGGAATGAGACTGTAAGACAAACAGTTTATCTTCAGCTTGGCAAAAGAAAGTTACATTAATGTCCATCAAGACAAAAGTGGTGTGAAACAGAAAATTTTACAATTTAAATAGTGTCTCTTCTTCAGCTGAGTATAAACTATTATTTTTCACAGGATGCAATTAAATGTCAGTGCCTTGGTAGAATAATTCCTGGGAATCTGGAAAACACAAACCCATGTGCACACACAAACATACGTACGTATATATGTACACACCACCTAGGATCTATACATAGATACATTGGTTTGTGCACACATACAAACCACATCAAGAGTTCCATTCAATTATTCCTCCTACCTCCTTAATAACCATAGTTACGGTAATCAATTTCCTTAGATGGAACATAACAGAACTAAGCTCTGCAGTCTCTGATCACCAGCATTTGTGCAAGGTAATTTTACGTTTCATTTGCACTAGTGATGACAATCAATTTTTCCCCGTAAGAATTTTTCTAGTAGAAAGAATGTTTGAAATGTTGAAAGATTTCCCCAGAGAAAGATTCTGAAAACAAATGGGAGCTTATTTATCTTTTTCAAGAACTTTGCAAGTTGGAGAAAAGGGGGGAAATTATGAGTATCTCTCCTCACACCGTTATGTTATCAGACTACAAGGAAGTCTGTACTGCATTACTTCTGATGAAGTGAAAATTGGAAAAAAAATAAAACAGAGAAAGCACAATGTTTAAAAGCCAACTCCCTGTATGGTGAAAGCATCACCATTTTTCATTCCAACAGTCTTACCACCTTTTAAGAGGAAGATGAACTGAAACATGATGCACGTTTTCCATCAAATTTGAAACAGTACTTTAAAAACACATTTCTTCTCATGAGACCTCATAGTTCGTTCTTTTATTTATTTTGAAACAAATTTCAGCGTATTCTACTTTGCATTTTGAATTATCTGAAAATTCAAACTGAGAACTTCAAAGCAAGCCATCTCCACAGCCATTATTTCTGCATGATTTTGATCAAAGCCATGGAAATTCCGGGTTCCACCCTGGAATAATGAACTGGTCCAGGTTTCACTTGAAATCCAGCTCTGAGGAACTGACTTACCTATCTGGCTTGCAAGAATCCTACTGTCTTCACCTGACCCGAGAGCATCTCTTCAGAACAAAGCTCTCCTCCAACTGGAGCGCATCCACGCAACAATCTTCATCCTTACTATGTGGGGGGGCATCAGTGTTTCGCTGTCAACCTCCAGTTTACCAACTTCCTCCAAGTTCAGAAAGCTCCTTCCTTCTGTGCCTTGAAGATCAAGGTTTTTTAACAATTCACTCACTAGCTGTGTTTGCCTGAAGAGACCCTCCCACTGCTCTTTTATTCTCTGAACACAGGCCAATTTTCAACTACAGCCTGATGGTTGCCTGGGTTAACCTCTGCCTTGTTTCATGAGGTTTAGAAGCCCCAATACATGTTTTGAGTAGCGTGTCTGATCACACTCCTCTGGCAGATAACCAGAAAATCAGGAAAGCACCAGCATGAAGCTCCTATCATCTTCTGGGGGAATGCCCAGCAGGCAAGCAGGCAATCCTTATTGTACATTGATTTCTAGATCATTTGCCATGGAGATGCAGAAAAGGCAACTCTGCAACAGTACGGTAAAAACATTATTTCAATGCACATGCAAGGCCAAGCTATGGTGTTTCATTAATGCCACGTTTTCTCCTACAGTGACTTTGAGATGAGCATCCTGATAGAACTTTTTAGCCCTGAAATATGCATATGACACTAAGATGGCTGTTCAAGATGAAGACCACCCCTAAATTGATCCAGATAATTTATATTCAAGTATTCTGGATTTGAGTTTTCATTTTTCAGTTTAAGGTCTTTTATCCCATAGGTAGTCTTACTATTTTTAAGATACTTCTCCATCACACTGGAGGCCTCTTCTCTCATCAATAGTGACTGCATCTTAAAGCTCTATGTAATAACCCACACAACAAGACATGTTTTACAACTTAAAGTGTCCATCTTTCGCGTAAGGGTGTGGGGGTGTGTTATCTGAAAGCAGGTCCAGGTTCTAACGCAAACTTTACACAGGAAAATCCAGGTTGCATTGTTGGTCAAACCTTCAGTCAGCATAAAATTGTCCCCCTGCATGAGTGGAGCCCTGCAGACTCCTCTATCTGACTCTGGGGAGCTAATACATTCTCTGGACACCCAGAATGCTAGGGGCATAAGTTATCCTTCCTAAACGTGGATGTTACCAAAATGAATGGAATTCAAATGAATATATTTTTTGCCTCAATGTTGTATTTATTTATTTATTTATTTATTAGAAAAAAAATAAGCAGCTCAGAACTCACAATTAAATACTTGCTGCTTAGGACTCCATTCTCCCTTAGATATTTCACTGTTTTGTCCCAAATCCAAAACATACATTTAACCACCTCCTGCTAAGGTCAGTTGGATTTATTTAAATCCCTGTCCTCCCTGAAATGCAGAGAAACCCAGCTCCCCTGTGCTTATATCACCTAAGCTTCTCAGATTTGTTCCACAGCATGGCCTGGGAAAGAAATTGTTTCAAGGTGTATAAAGCATCTGCTGCTGTCGGCAGAGTAAAACCACTGAGGAGCTGTTGCCAGGGGAAGAAAAAAAATCCCCCAGGGTAAAATGGAACACACAGGAAGAGAAAAGAAACAGGGCTGGAGGTGTAGGGTCCGCCTCGGACTCAGCCCTTCTTCCAGATTTACTGAGCTCAGCGTGGGCAGAGGGTCTGGCCAAGCTTGCTCATTATCTGTTTGAGACCTCACAAACCTGTTCTAAAAACAGTTGCTTTGACTCTATTTCCTGGCAATTTATTACCCGATATCGTGTCAGCTGAGGGCACCCAAAGCTGCTCACTGCTTAGAAATGTGTTTGCCTGCGCTACATCCTCCTGAAGACACCTGCATGGCTGCGGGGAGGAAGGGGAGAGGGGCAAAGGTGTGCCATTTCTTCACAACTTGGAAACACACTGAAATGTTTTCTCACCCACATTGATTTGTTGATCTCCATTTACAGTGCGAGAAATTGGACTACAGACCTGGAGGCAACAATGTTAAAATCTATAAACCCCTCCATGAAGCCAAATCTCCCTGCAACGCTGCAACAGATTTAAAAGGAAGGAAAGACAGGCACAGGAGGGGAAGCGTGAGATTGAGGGCAAAAGCAAAGGGAAAGTCCTGGAGCCTGTTAGCCCTTCCCTTGGTCCTTAGTCTTAAACTTACTCTTGCATGTTCTGCCTCCCCAGAACCATTTTCTTAGGTTAACGTATCAAGAATGCCTATGCCCTCGCTAAGCAACATGACTTGTTAACAGCAATCAGATTAGAATCCACATTTTAGAGCTAGATAAGCAATCCTACTTTTCCTCACCTGTTTTGGGGTCATGCGTATATGAAACTTTCTCTCTTGCAACTTTTTTCCTGGTCTCCAGCAGAGTCTTCCTTCACACAATTTTAGTGATAACAATTTTCTCCTTGCGGAATGACACTGCCAACCTTTGACTGGGTGCTTAAAACTGTTGTTCAGTTTCTTAATTTGTTTTCTTCTTTTTTTTTCCCCAGCATGACTTGCAGACACATTACACCTACCAAAGAAAGGAACTGAGTATCTGAAATGGATATTCCTTAGCATAAGATTTCACAGTTCAGTTCAGTATACAGTGGATAATAATGGTCTTCTGCATCCATTGTATTCCACAGATTTTTTCAAACTATTTCAATGGAGGACTTTCCTCAGAACAACTGTTAGATCTAAACCATAGTTTTATGCAACAAAACTCACCAGAAGACAGAGCAAATAACATTAAAGCAGTGGTTTGTCCATATACTAGGCTTATTTTCCAAATAAATTCTGTCTTATCTAATAAAGCTTTGTTTTGAAGCAATTTCTACTACCACTCAAAAAACCTTTCCCCAATATAACTGTGAGAGTATATTTCTCAAATACTAATTCACAGCATTCATTTTTTTTAAGGACATGTTTATAGAGGTTGGAAGGAAGTTCAGATAAAGTTGACGCATTGTGGCAACACATATATATGAAATGAATTGTTTTAATAGGAAAGAAGTTCAAGATAATCTCTCAACTCTGTTTCCTTTACTACTTAAAACCCTTTTGCTCATCTCTGTGAAAGTAATGTTGGCCAATTCTGTTTATTTTTCTTTAATTGAAAGATTTTAACAGTGAAAGCTCAAAATAAAGAAGAGGAATCATGCTAAGCCAGCATATATCCTTGTTTCTAGCTGCAGTTGCCTCAGTATGCAGGTGAATAGGTGATTTTTGCCTCTCTACCCGAGCCTGTGTTCTATTTGCAGTAGCCACCATCTGTAGAGAGCAGTTTGGATTTGCTATGTGCCAATTCCAGATACACTAAGGAGCTGCATGGAAAGAGAATATAACTGTAGACAGCTGAAAAATTTGTAAAGTTGGTGGAAACAGAACAGACTCTGACATGCAGAGGGGAACTCCTCAGAGGTGTCTTATAAGACAGAAAACTGGGCACATTGATACTGTACAACATAAATGCAGTACAACCTCCTGAATCCTAGCATAAAACTTGAGATTTTGGTGGTGAAGACTGAGTGGAGATCTGAAATCTGGAGGCTTCCCTTGCCAACATTTCCGTGATCCTGAGTCCTTACTCAGATAAGAAAAGAAAATTTTCCATTACTGGCTGGTTGTCCAAGTTGTCTTTCTACTCTAGTTTCTTGCTCTATTTCTTTTTTTTTTAGTTTATTTTCCTTGCAAAGAAGGTTAAACAATTAGACATATAGGTAAGAATTTCTGACATGCATTTGAAGGAAAAGAGAGAGACTAGACAGAAAAACTCAAGTTTCTACTGTTCTCTTGTCCAACAGACTAGAAACAGGAGACTTTATTTAAGGAGACTTGGGTATGTTGCTCCAGATCTTATCTTACCTCATGTGCAGGGCACAGACTTGGATCCAAGGTCCCGTGTCCCAGTGCAATATCCTATAAATCAGTACCGAGGACTCCAAGAGTGAGCCTAATACAGCCTTACTGCATCCCATCTGGGGTCTGAGTTAGAGTTTCATTTGTTGAGCAGTTTTACCAGCAGACTTGGAGCTTATTCCTCTGGGTCAATGACTGGTGTAGACATGCCCTCAGTATAACCTACAGTCATCTCTACAGAAAGGTGCTGGGAATAAGCATATATTTATCCTAACACTCAGCAGGTATACCAAATCACCCTTCAATTAGGGGAGCCTTTCATTGTCCAAGCTATTCCACAAGGTACTTGGACCACACATGGGCTAGTGGTTAAGTTCTTCTCTTTCCACAGATTGTATTTCTTTGCCCAAAGAAGCTGCGGGTACCCCATCCCTGAAGACATTCAAAGCCAGGTTGGATGGGACCCTGGGCAGTCTGATGTGGTGGCTGGTAGCCTCACCCACGGTAGGGGGTTGGAACTACATGGTCTTTAAGGCTCCCTCCGACCTAAGCCATTCTATGATTCTTATCTCGGACAGAAGAAAATATTGTTTGTTCAGCTGCAGGTAAACAAAACTGGTCCAAAGGCTTTTTCCTAATATTTCTGTACTACGTAGCTTCAGCCAGGCCAATCACTCTGACAGCCATCAACCACAAAGCCTGCAACTCATGGTGCAGTTGAGCATGACAAAAGCCTTGTAACATTGGATTAATTATGTCCATCAGGCTCAGCAATCCTTGCAGACTTCATTGGTCTCTTATAGGTTTAGAGTACCACAGCAGCAAACCAAAAAAATGACCCATGGCTCCATTTCCTAACATCAACGAGAAGTCTTATTAAGAACATACAATCAAGCCGTTGCAAGGAAACATGCTCATTTCTGCATTGCACTTGGAGCACTCCTGAGGTGCTCCAAGAGCCCAGCTTTGGTCATTCGTGAATTGAAATGCTAGCTTCTTTTTATACTCCCCCTGGAAATGTTACACGTTTGAACATTTGGTGAAGCCTTATACACTTGTGAGCATTGAAATTCACAGTTGCTGTTCAGATACAATCCAAACTGCTTTTCTCAGGACTGCAGACGTGTTCAGTTCTGCAATTTAATTGATTTTAATGCAAGTTAAAAAAAAAATGGTACAAAGATACAACAGAATACAGAACATACTCCTTTGCCAAACAAAAAGACAGTTTGTGTCCTCAAATGTGGGAGTGACTATTCTGCAGTGTCTGTCCTTACAGCTTGTATGTGTGAAAAGGGCACCTCAGTTGTGGCTAGGCAGCTCTCAGGGATAGCTATGCTGCACCCCCTAGTACCTTTCTAGCTCATTTCAGAATTTACTGTAGCCACAGAGTGGGGCTGGAATCTTTAACGTTCAAGAAGACATTTTTTGCAAGGGCATAATTTCCTTGTTTAAGCTATCTGAGCAGTAGGAAGGCGGAGCACCTTAATAATTTGTTTTTCTCTTTTATTACTGAAATAAAATGCTCAAAATATCTGAGGGTGCTGGAAGAGCGGTCACTTATTGCATTCCTTTCAAGGCGGCATTGCTTTTGCAGGACACCTGTCTGCATGAAACTCTGTAAACGCTTCTTAACAGGTCCCCAGGTAGCAGAAAGAACACAGCTGCTAAAGAGCGTTAATGGCAGGACAGCTGCTTGGCTGACAGAATTGGAACCAGCACGTGCATGTGCTGGGACTGTAAACAGGAATGAATTTTCCTAAAAGCTTTATAAGTAAAAATGTTTATTTTTGGAATATTAGCAAAATAAAAGAGTTACAATGTTCCTTTAATTTTAAGTCAAAACGTAATGACATACAGCTTTTAAGAAGGCTTATTTTATAGAAAAATCTTAAATTGAAACAAGGTGGCTTAGAAACAACTCCAGAAATACCAAGGATTTATTCTAGATGTGTACATAAAACACACTTAGGCTTTATTTTTATTTTTTTTTCCCTTAATGTGTATTAAAATTGGTCATGAAATCCTTCTTTCCATAAACCACACATTAGGTACTGGGGAACCCTTTTCTGGCTGCCAAGACTGCCATAGATAAAAAATGCTCGGAGTGTGGTGCGTGGAGGTGTTATAAGGTAGGTGGAACAGGCTGTTCATGTGCTAAGAAGACAAATCCTGTGATCCTTGTGGATACCTTCCAACTCAGGATATTCTATGATTCTAAGAAACAGATTTTCTATTTCAAGGACCGGCTCTGAAAGGAAGACATCTGATTCCTAGTCTAAGCTACAGCCTTCCTCTAAATCAAATAATTCATTCAGTGCCTAAGTGCCCTTTTTTGGTGGACATAAGCCAGACTTGGGCTCACAATGGGAATTATGAGCCCAGTGAAATACTCAGCATGAAACTGGTTGCAAACAACTGGCATCCTTTTGGAACCTCATGCACCTTTTGATCATATCTTTGTTGCCTTCTGTACCTTAGCTTTCGCAGCTGTGAAATGGAGATAGCACTACTTACAAAGTTTGCCTCACCAGCTGCTGCAGTGATTCAACTAGGAGTGTTTAGAGAGTCTTCAAACATCTTTGAAGGAAGCCAAAGCATAATTTGTGTTGGTAAAGAACTCTATTTGGTTTGGAAGGTTCATTTCAGGACAGCAGAACTCAACCGCAACCTACTTACCTCACAGTACTTGCAACACAGCACTCCAGACTTTGTCATATGAGCAAGCTCACCTTGTCCTCTTGAAATGTCACTAGCCATCTCTACCTAGTTAGAATCCACAGAAACCTTTAACAACCTTCAGATTTCAACTCGTTTCTCAAAGTCTCTCAAAGACATTTCCCACCATCCCTACTACGGTCACGGTCACAAAGCAATCGGTGTGCTGCATGAAGGGGTGGAAATAGCAGCCCTGTTACCTGCACATAGCTGTTCACAGCTTCTCATCCTGAGCCTGGAGCCGGGCTTAGTTTAAAGTTATTAATTGCCTTTTTCACAGCTGGCACCACAAGCCTCTCATGTTGGCTCAAAGCGTGATGTGATAATTAGGCAGGGTGAGGAATCTTTATAGGTTTTGTTCTTTGGCAGTATTTTACCTTTGATCTTCTCTGCCCTCCTTTCCAGGAGAGTTATAGCATGCCAGCAGGAACCGGTCTGAGTCTTTCATCAACCTGGGGGGAAAACTTCTTCCTATGCCCCACAGCACTCTGCTCTATGTTTTAAACTTTCCATTCAGTTGACTGCTATGTGCTAGCTGTGAGGTGCCTATCATCAGAGGGGCACGTATGGTGCACCTTCTACCACAACACAGATCAAATCAACACTTTAAAAGAGCAGCAGGAACAAAGTTCAGTAACTAAATATACAAATAAGCAGGCTTTTGCTAATGCCTTTTCTACAATAATTTGTTAAAAACTTTGTCTTTTTCTCTGTAAATCTGACAACTGTTTCACACTGGGGCTCCAGAACTTCCCATATTTCCAAAGTCAAACAGATAATTATCTTACTCATTTTGCAGTACTTATTGAATAACTACCAACCAGTTAACAGATGATGCAGAAATAGTTATACAAATGAAGGAATAAATCTGAGAGCATTTACAGTTCTCTGAATTAACTGTTTCTCTAAAATGATCATTCTTGGGCTTTTGTCACTTATCCCCTCATCCAGATCTGGTCTTTCTATTTGATGCATTCTATCCCTTCCGTCCTAGACTGACATGAAACACAGAGGCAGCAGGCAGGTCTGAACTTAATGAATGCTCCCCCTACAATGCTGTTCATCATACTGGGCTTTTAGCAACATAGTATAGTAAACAGAAGAAAAATATCTAGGCCCTGGGAAGCCTAAGTAGTGAGAGTTGCTACTGAAGCATATGTAAGTTAAGAAATGATCAACTGTATTATATGCTATACATAAAAAGTAGCTCTCTAAAGCTGCTTTTCAAGATAATTCCCTCCCAGTTTTACTTAGTCCTCTGAAACCAGGGAAATTGCATGACAGCCTGCTAACAGTTTTTGCTTACTGCCATGACTGTTTTAATTGTGGTAGTAAATACAGGAACTGCACATCTTCTCAAGTGTCTTCTAGGTAAATGTGCAGAAAATCCCATATGAGATTCCATGTGAGTGTTCAGGAGCTGAAGCTGGTACAGGGGCAGATATCTCACTATTACATCTCTTATCTGATGGCTAACATGTTGCTACTGTTACCCCAGAGGTAGTTCAAAAGAGTGAGCCCCTGTAATGTTAAAAACCCTCCCCTTCACATACTAGACATAACACAACAGGCTGAGCTGTGGCATCTTTTGCCCTCTCGTAGTGCTCTGCCTTCCCTCACCTCCAAATTCCACACTGTGCCCCTCGCAGCAGCTGGCTGAGGTTGACGAGAAGGAGCAAGGACACAAAGCAGCAGCCCACAAGCTGTTGCTCAACAGCAATAGAACAGCAGCACTAAGGTGGGAAAAGGGCAAACAAAGCCAGTTTTACCTAAGGATTATGTAGGAAATAAAATTTACCAAAGAGATATTCCAATTTCAAGATCCAAAGGAAGTAAGAGAGTGTTCTTCCATGTAAGTACTGGAACGTCTATAGACTGTAACAAGTCAGTCCTTCTCATTCTTTCATGGGTTTAGCTTCAGCAAGAATTTTTAAAATCCACTACATACTTAAGGATGCTTCCTACAGTCTCCTCCACATAGGCAGGAAACAGTCACAGGAGTGAAATGAGCAATTAACTGAGCTAGGTAATTCACTCACAAAATAGTGAAGAAAATGAAGAGAAACAGTGGTCGAATATCATCAGATCCTCACAGAAACTTGAAAAGAAACAAAAACCAACAGATGTGCTACAGCTAGGTGGACAGTAACAAGAAGTTACTGTAAGGGAAAGAAAGCATAACATCCACAGCCATAAAAAAAATAATAATAATAAAGAAAAAGGCAGGACATCAGGTACTACAGCTTCGTACCACAGCTACAGGTTTCTTGAGTATTTCCATAGACAGTGATTCAGCTAGGTCCCTGGGCAGCCCATTCAGTACCTGACCACTCTTTTGGAGAATACATTTTTTCTACAATCAAACCAGAACCTCCCCAGGTGCAGCTCAAGGCCATTCCCTCTCTTCCTACCACTGTTACCTGGCAGAACAGACTGACCACACTTTTCAGGCAGTTGTAGAGGACAGTAGATCTCCCCTGAGCTTCCTCCACACTAAACAATCCCAGTTCCCTCAGCCACTCTTTTAAGACTTGTGCCCCAGTCCCCTCACCTGCTTTGTTGTCTTTCTATGAATGTACTCCAGAGCCTCAATGTTTTTCTTATAGTAAGGGGCCAAAAACTGAACACATTACTCAAGATACAACCTCGCCAGAGCTGAGTACAGAGGGACATCATCTCCCTGCTCCTGCTGGCAACACTTTCTGACACAAACCAGGATGCCATTGACCTTCTTGGCCACCTGGGCACACTGCTGCCTCATGTTCAGACAAGCATCATGCCATTGAAGGACATCAAAACAACCAGCAGGTGGATTGGGCAGCTAGGATTAAAGTGGATCAGGCAGATCTGGATTGGCAATATAAGGATGAGTTATTTCTAGCATGGTGGGCCCATCATACCTCAGGACATCAGGAAGAGATGCAACATATAGATGGGCTCAAAATCTAGGGGTGGACTTGATCATGGGTTCTATTGCACAGGTTATCCATGAATGTAAAACGTGCTGCAATTAAACAAGTCAGATAGCCTCTGTGGTATGGAGGACGATACATATAGGGAGACCTGGCAGATTGATTATATAATACTCCCACATACATGGCAAGCAATTGGTGCTTACAACAGTGGAAGCAACCACCTAACATCAGGAAACATATCTCATGACACATGTCACCACCTGAAATACCATCCTGGACCTTAAAAAGCATGACATGGCACCCCAGAAAGAATTCAGTCAGACTACATTATTTATTTCTGAAATAACCTCATAGACACCTGAGCCAAACATATAATTACCAGGTAAATCACATCCTCTATCATGAACCAGCCTCTGGGAAAACTGAATGATACAATGGACTGTTAAAGACCTCACTGAGAGCAATGGCACTGCAATATTCAAACACTGGGACACATATTTAGCAAAGGCCACCTGGTTAATAAACATTCACACATCTGCCAACAGATCTGGTCCTGACAAATTTGACTTGTATACTGCAGAAGGAGATAGAGTCCCTGTAGTACACATGAGAAACATGCTGATTTCAACTGTCAAGATTATTCCTGCCTAGGCAAGACTATTCGTGGGATTGCTTTTGCTCGAGGTCCTGGATACACTTCGTGTGTAATATGGGAGCCTAGAGAAATCCGGTGTGTAACCCAAGGGAATTTGCCATTGGATGAGAATAGCCAATAATTTGAATTATATAATACTGCATGTTATCACTACTAGGGGTGCTCATGCTCTGTCTACTGTGTTATAGTAAGAATCACAGAAGTTAAAGAAGAATGCATTCTGACCTTTCTTCTTGCAAATTAGAGCTTATTCTAGCAACAATCCAGCACCATGCAAAATCTCTCCTGCTCTGAAGGACTGAGACCTTTAACAACCTACAGATTTTATCCTGTTTCTCAAAGTCTCTCAAAGGCATTTCCCACCATCCCAAATCCTTCTCCCCAGTGCTGGTCTCAAGCCATTCTCTGCCCAAACTGTATCTATGCTTGGGATTCCCCTGACCCAGGCTCAGGACCTTGCACTTGGTCTTATTGAACTTTATGAGGTTAGCATGGGCCGGGTCCCTCTGGATAGCATCCCTTTTCTCTAGTATGTTGACTGCACCACTCAGGTTGGTGTTGTCTGCAGACTTGCTGAGGGTGCACTTGATTCAACTGTCCGTATCACCTACAAGACAATAAATAGCATTGGTCACAGAGACAATCCCTGATGAACGCCACTCATCACTGGTCTCCACTTGGACACTGAGCTGTTGACTGTAACTCTCTGAGTACAACTTTCCAGGCAATTCCTTATCCAGCAAGTGGTCCATCCATCAAATCCATTTTTCTCCAATTTGGTGATTGGCATGTCTTGTAGGACAGTGTCCACAAGTTCAGGTAAGGTGACACCAACTACTCTTCCTTTATCACTGTCACTGTAATTCTATCATAAAAGGCCACCAAGCTTGTCAGGCATGACTTGCCCTTGGTGAAACCATGTTGGTTACCACTCCTCATATATATTTATAGGTATTAAGTTTTGCTTCTACTTTTCTTTTCTGTTGTAAATAGGTGTGTTTTTTTTTTCTTAACCCACAAGTTCTATTTTGTTTCCAGTTCTCTCCCTCGTCCCCTCTGGGGAGGACTGAACAAATGATTGCATTGTGCTGACTGCTTGCCAGGTTAAGCCACAACATTCATCTAGTGGAATGGGAACAGTGTAAAAAAGACGAGTACTAAAGGAATTAAAGATGGCCCAGAACTGCATATAAATCAGAAAGTGTAACATTTAAATCATCCAAGAAAGCTGATTTTTCTGGATCTGACAACAAAATCCAGCCAAAATTGACAATCTGCATATTGAGAAGTCAAGGGCTCCAGGAGCAGAAGAGGACAGCTTTGCATAGAAAAAGTTTCATACTCTTACCAGTAGGACACTATATCAGCTTCAGTTTGACTACCAACTCTTTACGAAAAACAGCTTGGTGAAAATTCTGAAAAAAAAGTCAATAATATTCTTTTTTCCAAGTTACCAAATATATGATCAGCAAGCCAAATTTAACCAAAGTTGATGCTGCAGGAATACAAATTTCAGCCTTCAAAGAAAGTCTAAGATAACAAACTAAATCTGGTAGAAGACAATCTGATTTTAAAAGCCCTGTCCAGATGAAATATGGACCATAAAATTTCTTCTTGCTGGAACAAATGACTAGGATGTGACCCCACAGAGAGAGTGTAGCAGTCTGTAGTTTGTGTTACAGTGATTGGGTTGCTGGTTTTTAAACACTATTTCTTGATCAAAAAGAAAAAAAGAAAAAAAAATCCTGAGAACTGTGCCTTAAAGGAAAGCTTAAGCAACTCAGAGACTCTGAAGCTATTAAAAACTTTAAGCACTGTCATTTGGGACAGCATGCAGGAAAATGTTCTTCTACAAAAGCACTAGGTGATCCCTGAATACCATGCTGCTCCCTCTGAAGCAATGCATTATTATCAAGCTCCAGCGGTTCTCCAACTAAAGCATCAGTAAGCACTGGACTTATTAAGAGACTTCTAAATGCATCAGCACTTAGTATATCCTAAGTTCCTACTTACCACTGGAATCACAAATGCAAAAATCATGAACATCACAAATATTACTGCTGTCCAGTCTATACTTTCTGTCTTGTTCTCTGAAGACCAAAGTTTAGCGATGAGATGCTGCTGTTGCTCAGCATCACATTACTGACATGTTCTTGGGAAGTCTCTTCACCTTTTGTCTGCTTCGGATTCAGCATCTATAAACCTGATAGAATGCACTGAGTTCAACAGAGATCCTTTGTAAAACTACTTTATGTTAAAATAAATAAATAAATAAAAATCAGTAAACAAATTGTTTTGTTTTTTAGTGTAAATCCCATTAAACACAAAAAGTGGCTGACTACAGTAAGTTTGGTATTAGGCTTCAGTGGAAAGCTCAATTACTTCTGACTGAATAGTGGAATTTTCTAAAGCCTGAAGAGGAGGCATTTGGGAATTTATTGATAAATTTTTCCTAGTTTGAAAACATCAATTTGTCCAGAAACTATAACAAAATATTTTTTCTCCAGAAAAGAATCCCTTTACATAGATCTCCCAATTAGAAAAACATTAATAAAAAAGCTTTCAAGATGGCAAAATATATCTTTTTCATATTTGAAAAAGTTCATTCAGGTAACAACTTCAGTTCAAAGTTAGTTTTGTTTGATTCTTTTTTTTTTCTAGTAGTACTACTTCCTAGTAGTTACAGTAAAGCAGTAACAACAGAGGCCAAGTTGAAGAAAAATGAAAACAAATTTGTTTGCAATTGAGATGAAAGTCACAATTCTGAAACCTTGTGCTATTGGTCAAGGATGCTGTTTCTTGCCCAGCTCTAGCCATTTTAACATCAGACACCCAGCTAGACAAGCACTGAAGCACCACTTCTGACTCTTACCCTGCTGTGGTCAGAAAGATCACAGGTATTCATGTTGGGAAACTGAAGATGTGTCTTGAGACCCTCTGGTATGGCACAGGTAAACTGAGGGTATTAATTCTTGTAAAGTTAAAGCATCTACCAGCAAGTTCATAGAATCACAGAACAGCTTAGGCTGGAAGGGACCTCAAGGATCAAGTTCCAATCTCCCTACCACAAGCAGTGTTGCTAGCTGGTAGATCAAGTATTAGATTAGATGAATATCTAATACTTGATACAGGGCCCCATCCAACCTTGCCTTGAACATCTTCAGGGATTGGGCATCCACAACTTCACTGGGCAACCTGTTCCAGCACCTCACCACTCCCTCAGCTTCCCCGGTTATCTAATCTAAACCTCCTCTCCTTTAGTTTAAAACTACTCCCCCTTGTCCTATCACTATGTATCCTTGTAAAAGTTGACTTCCCTCACACTTATAAACTCTTTAAATACTGGAAGGCTACAATGAGATCTCCCTGAATCCTTCAGTTAAAGTCAAAGCAAAAAAAAAAAGATCAAAAAAAAATCATGAACCCATAACTGCTTTCAGTATTGATTTTTTTTTTTTTTTTTAAGAGTTTGAATGGGACAAAGGGAGGAAAGTTACATACTGCTGTGGGTAACAAAGCAGGCAGGAAATATGGCTTAGCAGTCAAAAGAACACACACGATAAAGCTCACTCAAGTTCACACACAAAAACAATATTTATCTCCTCTTCCCACCACTATTAGAAAAATACAGAGTCCAATAGAGCATCTCCATGAGCAAAGTGCTCAGATAGAAAGGGATTAGAAAAAGTAAGACAGGAAATAAAAAAAAAAGAGGAATCAGAGGCAGAAGAATGCAGTATTAAGAATTCACGTGAGAACATGAACCAGAGTTGAAAAAGAAAATGAGCTCTATCTTGAGATATATAGAGACAGGTACAAAATCAAACAATATTTCAGACACCTACACTCAACTACAGGCTCAGTTTAGCAGTTATAATGACAGATGTTAGACTTCACTCCTTGAGTTTGAATGTAGTGTATGTGTATTTATGTTCAGGCAATCTCTGAGCCCTGGTTTTACCTAGAAGATGCTCTCCTGTGTTGATCTTTTAAGGTACTTCTGTGCTTCCAGAATCTGCTGTACTCAGGTTTAACTTTGCTTTCATCTTATGGAAAATGTAATGCAAGTGGAGATCTCAAATAGCCTCAAGGTTTAAAAACATTTAGGGGAAGGGATTTGGTTTGCACCCAAATATAGTAAGTGATGATGAAATGAGGTTGCAAAGAAAGAGTAACCAGCCTGAGTCTTCGTATCACAGGTTGCTTGAAACCCACATCACTTTTTCAAATAAGCAGCCTACTGTGTTGGTTACTGTAGCTTTGCAGTCAGATTTCTGTCCCTTTCTTTAAAAAAAAGAAAATAATATTATTATTCCTGCACTTCTTGTCTTTAATGCTGACAAAGAACAAAAAATTCAAACAAAATTTCTCCAATGAAGCTAAAAGCTGTCCATACCAGAAACCTTTCAAGAAAATCTATTCTCATCCTATTTCCAGCTTGGCTACATCCAAGTCCAAAAGGACTTGTGTTGATGGTGCAAGAGAAGTATCTGGATATGATATTTACTTGAATTGAGCCTCTGAATTTTGGATTCTGGATACAAGCAACATTAGAAACACCAGAACTGTGCAGTAAGAAGCCATGCTGAGGACAATAACAGAAGGGAAAGGTGAGATGAAGTAGCTCCAGTAGCTCCCTCTTCTGAATCTCCAGTCCTACTTCTTCCCTCACCTCTATTCTTCTCGCTGTCAAAGTCAGCAGCTCATAACCCCAGCCCCCCCTAACCACTTTCTAGATGTTTCGTTCACACACACCTATCTCTTCTCTTCCGCTTTTGAAAGAGTTGTCTATAAACACCAGTGCAGTTCTCCTCTATATTCCACAAAATACCCTGTAAAGCATTCCTCTGCCATGACACCTATAAGAGATTGCAGAGGTACTGATACCTAAGCCAGGCTGCTACACAGCCTAAATACTGATAGGCACAGTCACAATGTTTTCCCATGTTTCCTCATCTCTTG
The DNA here is from genome assembly GCA_013399175.1 of Odontophorus gujanensis. Taxonomy (NCBI): domain Eukaryota; kingdom Metazoa; phylum Chordata; class Aves; order Galliformes; family Odontophoridae; genus Odontophorus; species Odontophorus gujanensis. Next base: position 211,474 of record VXAB01003446.1, on the reverse strand, counting down.
GTCTTGGTGAGCCTCAAGGAGGCTGTCTTTTTGCTCTCTGTTTATACAACACAGAGTTTCTTATCTGTGGCTAGGACTCCTTGATCCTATCATCACACAAATAACAACAGGTAGTGATTCAAAAGAAAAGCCAAGCAAAACATGAGGTTGAGTTCTTTGAATTGTTTTCATACAGTGTTGGGGGGAAAAAAAATAATTATTTGATAGTAGCAGAAGTGACTGAATCATGTGTGATTTTTTGTTGTTCTGTTTTTAAATACTGTGCTTTTCCAAGGTTTTTGTCAACAATCATGGCCAGTTCTAATTTTCTAAACAGGCAAAAAATCTCAGTGGAAATCCTAGCTCCACTGAAGCCAAGTGCCAAATTTCCATTGGCTTACACAGGCCTGGAATTCACCCGGTCACAACCTAGAGGAAGAATATTTGTAGTAGCAAACCAAATAAATATACCCATGTTTTTCTATGAAAAATCATATTGAGACCTTTTTTTTCTTCCTGGCACGACTAGCCAAGAGTTGCACACAGTGATATAACATGAGATACGGCAGTACTTAAAACAGGAAATGACTGTGGACACATTGTCAGGGCAGTGCTATGCTATCCCAATGGCTGAAGCAGAGAAAACTCCTAAGAACTTTCAGTGCTCCGGGAAATAAAATAAAGTGAAATAAAAAACAAACCCAGAAATAAAATAGAACACACAATGAAAATACCGCAGCTGAAATTGCTGTGAAATTGAGATGAAACAAAGAGATAGCAGACTGTATTGAAAGAAAAATAGCATTGCATGGTGATTGCTGATAAGGTGCCAGATGTTGCTGTCCGTGTGCAGGAGAGAGAAATCGTTCTGAGAGAGTTTTCCAAGGAATACAGTAGCAACACAGCAAAGTACCTTAGGGAGCAGCAGCCCACCAAATACACATCTTGATAAAGAAATTCAAGACAGGATGGAACTACTTTGTTACACATCCAAAGAGTGACTTGCCTATTCAATAGAATTAACATTAACTGACACATGCATATACGCACTCAACAGACCACAAGGAACTGAAAATGTCTCTTTCATGGATTATTAACAGTGCATGTACTGTCTAAATAAGAATAATTCATCCTCAAATACTAGAATATCTATGCAGAAGCAGTGGAAGGACATAAGGACACAAAATATGTTCTCTACACCAGATATCAATGACACTTTTAAATATTTAATAATTTAGCTTATTTTGTTGATTCATTACATTAAGCCAGAGCACTCCACATCAGCAGGTATAGTTATAGGTGTAGCAGGTGAAGTGAGAGATAGACGAGAAATGCTGAAACAGTCTGCATGAGAAGTCAGTCAATAATTTAATAATAAAATTTAAGGGAATTACTTCTGTAACATCAACTTACAGAAGTAACTGTGAATTCCCATTATGATTTAAAGTCATTACTGGAACAGGAGTCACAATTTTTTTTGGAACATAATCTGCAGCAATACATTTTATATGATATAATTAGGTTGGTTTTTTTTGTTTTGTTTTGTTTTTTTATGCAAGCATTAGGACATCATCAGAATCAAGGATTTCATCAAAAGCTTAATTGGGAAAACCCCAAACTGCATCAAAACTGGTGATCATTTACAATATATCAGCCACATTTTGCTTGTAACATGTTTCTTCACAGCAGTGCACATTGCACAACTCAAATACACTCACCCCAACACACTGCGTAATCAATTTCCATTTTTAATATTTCCTTACTTGTTCTCAGTGAGGTACTACTAAGTGTTTCCTACATCTATACTTCTAAATTTTAAAATCATTTTTTGGGTGCGTTTGATGTGTATTTTATACGAACATCCAGCAGAGGGTTTTGCTGACAAGAATATGGTCTCTGGGTACACAGATGTATGTTATAAGCGGGTGCAGACCTGTTCTGTGAGGGAAATAAATAGCACACAAGTGCCCTACACTCATCTACAACAGCTGACAACAGACCTGCTCATATACGGACAGAAGGATGTCTTTGTTAGTAGAACTTCGATTGCAAATCAGTACCTTTTCACTGCAGTTCTGCTCCATGTCTCAGTTTCTAGCTCATACATTTACATCGTTATTGCTGCTTGAAGCACAAAAGGTGCAAACTTTCCTCCTACCTAAACGGTGACTTCTGCTTTCTTTAGCTTTTGAATTATGTCTTGAGCTACAATTATATTTTCTTCAAAGTATTTTGTAGTGATGCAAAAGACTTTGTGAAAATGGCCACTTCTGACTCAGAGGCAGGAGAACATACTGTACTATAATGATATGAGGGCTCCTCTTTACCTCCTTTCTTACTCACATGAGCAGTACCCTGCGGCCCCCTCTCACAGTCCCCAGCTCTCAGGATTGTTTAAGAGGAAGATGGCTGGATCTCAGCACAACTTTCACATTACAGATTAACATGTATTATCCATTTTATGCTAGTTTTCTATAGTTTTAATAATATTTTTAATGTACATTTTCCTAATATTCTTTTTCTTCTCTCCTTAACTAGACCAAAGGGGAGGAGAATGAACAACCACAATGGGGTTATTTTTAAATTTTAATATTAGGAAAGTTTTGAAAAAATGAAAAAATGAAAAAATGACTTTCTTTTTATTCTCTTTCTAACTTCAGGCCAGTTTTCCTTACCAGGGTTGTGTGTCAAACTCACCTGACATCCTGATAACAACAGAAGTTGTGAGGTGATACAAACAATGATAAAGATAGCTCTGCTAACACTTGTATGACACAGAAGCAGTTTTATCTGGAAATTCTGTTTTGCCTCCCTTCAGTTTAGCGGAGGAAAGAGGAGCAAAATTAAATGACACAAATAAAAAATCCTGCTTTGCTACTATGTACTATGTCATATCCACAAGAAAAGCTCCTCCGGCAATGAACTTCTCAAGATTATTTCAGATCAGGCTGAAAGTTGACCTTAGACAGCAAATATCTTTATATAAAATGCACCTGTTGCTTATTTTCGACCTAAAAAAAAAATGTAATGCTGCACATTAACTATAGTGTGCACGCAGTGGGAGGAGGGCTGCAGTGAAGAAGTAATTCCACATCCAGAAGTTATAAGCACATGCTCCTATCTTTCACATTACTGTTCCACAATGCATGTAATTGAAAGTTAATTCACCACTGAAAGCAACAAAGCTGAACTGAGCTCTCACAGCAATGATCTGCATTATATTTACTGAGATGCAACACCAGCACAGCTCTAACAGAAATGAGAAAAGATGAAAGAATACATCTGAACTGCAAGACCAAACCAGCAGAGGCAGGAGTGAGCTAATTTCACGAGAACAAACCTTGTAGTACTGACATACTTTGGCACTTTCTCCGTTTGGTATAAAATTGGCAGTTCTTTTGCACAAGGAAGTTATTTGAGGAACCATGCCAGTTATGTCGTAGAAACATGACATATGTCAAAACAGCTTTGTTGGAGCAAACAATGCACATTGTGCAAGTGTGCAAAGGCAGATGTGACTTTGCAAGTCTAGAAAGCAAAATAAAAGAGAACACAATGGTGAGTATGACGGTTAGAAGACAGATATCTCACAGGCAAGTTTTAGTTTGGTTGAGGGAAAGAGAAGTTTGAATGGCCCCACCACACAACATCATGGACACTCAGGTGCGGAAATAGCTTGTTTCAGAGAGCAGAACAGAAAACAGAAGTGAAGTGTGAGCTAGCAGGGAATAGCTGAATTCAAAAACCCCACTGTCTGAGACTATTATAGTCCAACAACAGAAAAAAAAAAAACAACATTCTTTTAGAAGAACAAACTTGAAAAGTTTCTTCTTAATTTGCTTAGGTTTCTTATGTTCAGTTCAGATGGTTTCTTTACCTTTATTCTTCCATAGGGAAGGATGAAAGCATATCCCTGGTAATTTATTTATTTACTTATTTATTTATTTTCCAGGATAAATAGATGAATAAAGCTATTTCCTTGGGGAATCCTAACCATCCTTGATACAGGCTTTCTCAGATACCGTTCACAAGAAACTATTTATAGCAGAAACAAATTCTTAAGTGACAAGAAAATACATTAACATTCCTGTCACTGAAGTGCACCAGCCCTATGTACACCATCAAAATGTTTACAGTCATCACATTGCCTATTTTAACTTACGTACTGTCTTTCTAAGCTTACATATCATAAGAGAAGACAGTTGTAAGATACAGCTATACAGAACCCCTTCCTTATAGCAACAGCAGCACCACAATATGCCCAGCAAAGTCCAACCACGTACAAAGTCTGTGTTACGAAGACTAAGAGAAATTATCTTAAGCTAACACGCCGTTTTTGAACTGAGCTCAGGAAGCGTGTTAAAAATACATCCATCGGTTTTCTCGTATATTTAAATAGGGTGACTCATTTTCAACAGTGACTTTGTCATTGCTGCATAAACAGAATACAGTGAAATAGTACATGAATCTCAAACACACACGATAATGAGAAAAAAAATAAATAAATAAAGCCAGAGAACTGCTGACCAAACAGTGCTTTGAGAACATTTTTTAATATCAGATAAAATAATAATAAGCAGGTTAACTATATATGAAGAGAAGATAGTTAATGTTTTAGAAGCATCAATATTATATTAAGGCATAGATTAGATAACAGCTTGTACGCAATTGGTTTGTTAGCAAAACCTGGTTTGCTCCTAGCATCATCACCTGCAAGTCACAGCAGTGGGAGCACAAGACCTTGTAAAAAACCTAGTGACCCAACTATTTTATTGCTGCACACCAAACAATAATTGTCATCTCTGTTTGGTTGTTTTTGTCTTTTTATTTTCTCTATTGGATAAAAATGCCACACAACAACTTGTCTAAGACATAACTTCCTTCAAAAGGTGTCTTTTACATAGCCTTATTTCGTTTGTTTGTTTTTGTGGAAATCCTTTGATTTTAGGCATCAGTATTACCTGGCATTACATTTTAATCTCTAATCAGGTTCAAGCTCATTACTAGCAGAATACACTGGAAAAGTACAAGGAGATTTACAGTGGAAAGTGAAATACAAAAGACCTCTTATTGAGGTATGTCGAATGAGAATCCTGTAGCTAGTACAAATTAATGTCAAAGTCCTTCATTCATGAACAAGAAGACAGGAAAAACAGACTATGGAGATACTCATGTCAGTGTGTCATCTTGTTAATACTGCTGTCGGTGTGTACACAAACACATCTGTCTTCTTTATTTATTCAGTCATCAAAATTCCAAGTCTGCAAGCTAGTCATAATTATGCCTTCCAAAGAGGCAGGCACCTGCCATTTACTGTACCTTTTTCAATTACAACTAATTGACAACGAGCTCAAATAGAGGAAGGGAGACAAGAGTTCTTCAAACTGTCTAAACACTTTCTGCTGAACAGGAAGAAAAAACTAGTCTCCTACTCCAGCTCAAAATAAGCACTCCAACATGACTGGCATTATGAAGAACTGGGATAAGAGACACCTTTCCTTCCTCTAAGCATCCCACGCCATACAGATGCTTTCTGCTTGGTTGATGGCTCACAGCCAGAAGAAAAGTCTCCTTGCCTTCCCAGTCACTGTTGAAGCTAAGCTATGAGTGCAAATTTTGAGTATAAGAAGTTGTCCTGTTTGCTCCAGTAACCTCCTCCTCTGAAAAAGACCCAAATGATGGAGGGTAGAGAAATAGAAATGGAAAAAAAACAAAAACAACAACAAAAACAACAACAACAACAAAAAACCCACAAGTTTACCAGTGATCTTACAGAAGAGATGATTGATCATAGATTATCTTCTCAGAGTACAGCTGCAAACTCCTTGACAACAGCAACCTAATAGGCATTGAGCTAGAGCAACCTTCTAGGAATTGAAGAATAACTCCAGCTGGCTCCACTTACATGAGAGATGTAATTAGACTTAAAAGAGAGGCTGATTTTAGCCTGAGTGATCTGCATCAAGTCCCTTTCCGAAAGCATTTTTGAGAAGGTGCTTCTGGTGCATGTGTATGTGCACATATGTGTTGGGATTTTCCCTTTCCTCAGGCAGTACTGCAGAAGTTTCTATCAAAAGATAGTAGGAAGGTATCATTTGGAGACAATGGTACAAGTTAGAGAAACTCTTTTGCCAAGTGATGTGATGGGAGAAGCTGACCACAAAAATCATAGGTAACAAACAAACAAATATTTTTAGCAAACTAGACTTATGCTAAAAGCAAAACAGCCAAATGGAAAATGTCTCATATCCACCAAGGGAAGATCCACTGTTAAGCTGTAGAACATACACACAAGAGAATCTGGATAGCCGAAAACACAATAAATCATCATCATACCAGTGACACAATCAAAAAGGTGCCCCAGCATAATCCTTCAGTCGTCTTGTAATCAAAGCAAAGATGATATTTTTAATCTGAATAAGTGACATTACTAAACCAGCATTTCCTAGCCTCATTACTAGCTTCCTACATGCAGAAGAAACCTATAGTGTTTATGTCTGATTTTAAGATAATGGATGATAAGTGCCATTTATCCATTTAGAATCTTTTTTTCTACAATCTAAGCTTGAGGAATAAAATATAAATGCTAAAAGTGAAATGTGCATGTAACAACTTGCTGTCCTAGTTGTTATAACGCCTAAAGATTTAATGCTTTTGACTAAAAAAGTCAAGGTCAACAATCTTTCACCATTTATACAAGCATCTGGAGAATGCAAACAGCTGTATCAAGGGCAGAAGAATGTGGGATTCCCTTTTCCTGCACATTTTGTGTTTTCTACAGGGAACTGTGGGCTCATCACCAAGGCCAAGGTGATTCTTTCAGATTTCCTTGGACGGAACTGCCCAAACAATTGTATGGGTGCTTCCTCAATGGGGACCATGCTGCTCCACCAATACCAGCCCATAAATAGCTAAGCTGTGTTTATCTACTCCATCTTTTTTTCGAGGAGTTAAAAACTACAGCAGAGAACAATTCATTTTGTTCCCTAGTCAGATGCTGTAGAAGAAGATACATTTGTCAGGTCACAAGAGCATAACAGAAAAACAAGATATATTCTGTGGGTTGTAATGAACGGGTACTATTCATGTGATCATGGATCCTTTCTCATAATAAATAGACAAGAAGAGCTTTATTTGTGAGTCTATAATGGAGAACAGCTTTTCCTATGTTCATCTCTATTTTTTTATTTTATTTTTTATTTTTTTGTAGCACTGAAAGTTTCTGATGCTTTTTTTTTCCTGTGGTCTCAATATTTCATTAGTACTTACAGTCAGTTCCTGAACAGATGACACTGTCTGTCAGAATAGAGAGCTGACATTCAACTTGGTATTTTCAGATTTAATGTGTTTTCCTGCAAGGACACATGTTGACAGTGATAAGGAGTGCCAGATCTGATGATACAAAACATGCAGAACTTCAAGTATGCAAAGAATCATGCTGAATTCCTTGGGATTACTTGCATGCTTAACCAAAATCAGGTGTGGTAATCTTTGCAAGAACAAGGTCTTATTTTTTAAATAAAATAGTAGGTCAAACTAATTTCAGAAATTACTCCACTGCCCAGAAAACTGTAAAATTGGTGAACTTAGTGCAGTGACTTAAAAGATTCCTTTGGCTTACAGTCTTCTGTCTATTCTTTCTTCCACTCACTCATTCATTTAGCAATCCACCTGGGAAACTAGTGCAATTTCACCGAATATATTTCAGAATTTATTTGAAGGTGTGCAGGAATATAAGCACACAATATGCAGGCACATTTTCTTTCATTTACCTTAGTAGTAGCATCCCCACTTTCTGTTGCAGTTTGTAAGCCAGGCATTAGTAATAAAGCACTCCATTCGCTTCTCTTTCACCATGAGCAAAAAAGTCTCATTGTTTGACAGCATGGATTATGGGTTCATGATGGCCACTAAGTTCAGAGGGAGATTGAGAAACAACTTTCATGTCTTTCTTTCTCCACCTTAGCACTGAGCACTAATTCAGTTCAAGATTTGGAAAGGGAAGTAAAAACAAGTCAAGCCCAATTGTGCTTAGAAAGATGACAAGTGATCCAGGGGAGGAATGACACACTAAGTGGCACATCACTGCCCTGTTGGAAGGGAAACATGAACTTACCATGGCAGGTTCAGGCTTCGACCATGTAATTCTCTCACAACACTGAGAACAGATTTCAGAATGGTATGCACAGATACAAAGCAAAGCATATTCTTAAATTCGCAATGAGGAGTGCTAAGGGTAAATTCTCTCTTATGACTGACTACGTCTTTTATTAGACCATGCACAGCAAAGGCAGCACCTAACAGAACATGCTGGTAATGAAAACGAGAACTCCCTTTATATCTTTAGTACTGTTATATTAAACACATGTTACCTACTGCACCTTATCCTAAAGTAGCATTCCCTCCTTTACTGTTCCTTTTATTTCACAGTCACTGTTATTTATTGTCTGTGTAGTTCCTTGTTCACCGCTTCAGAAAATGAAGATAATGAACAACATTTGTGGTTTGCCTTCTGTGCTGCTGTTTTTTTTTTTTTTAAATTGCTTATTCCCAAAAGAGCTACCCTGTTCGTTCTTTATGCACATACGTGATGGATAGCTCCAATTTTCTTCTTCAACATAACACAATTAACAGGGCTTTTTAAAAACACCCAATAGCCTCTGAGTTTCTAAACAGAGAAGCAGTGAGTGAGATTACATTTACTACAGCACAAACAGTAATAATAAAACGTAGGCAGGATAGATTGAACTTCAGTTTCCAAAGCATCTGTTTAAACCCAGAACTGAACAAAGCCTGTTCATACATACAAAGGGATGAAAAGAAAGTGGGGTCCATTTCTAAGTGCAATATGATGGGGTTTGGGAGCTGCCCCTGAGCTGAGTGGGACACCTAATGACAAGGCCTGCCCTCAGACAGAGCTGGGGTTTGGGGGCAGCTGCTTCTCCTGGGCACAAGAGCTTCGTGACACAGGTAGCATGAACATGTCCCTTCCCACTGAAAGTAGACATGAGTCCATCCTAAAAGAAAGATATGGCAGGGTAACCCCATTGCAGGCACTGAGTGATTTGCTCTGACTATGCCAACAAGCTCTGACAAGCAAGCACGGGTAGTATTTTAAGTTACCTAACATAGCTATGTCCACCTATACGATGCTGTCAGGAATACAGCGTTGGCTCCACAGCACTGCGCTAGGTTGACATAATCTTAATTTTCCTTTGCTAGATGGATTGCCTCTTCCCTCTCTTTACCCTTTTACCCCGTCCTCACATTGCTTCGGATTTGTTTCCTGAGCATTGGTTTCAAGGCTTGCACGAATCAGGGTGACACAAACTTTGCCAAGACACTGTTGACATTCCAAGTGTGGTGCAATAGCAAGGGACAAGATTGCAGATATTCAATAAAACAAAAAGGTAGGTTTGTTTTTTCTAGAAAAGTTTCATTTGTTCTGGCAGGTGTGTCTGATACCTTTTGCATAATGATAAACCCACACACATTCTTCATGCAAATAGTGACCCAACAGTTGCTCTTAGTTGCTTCAGGTAAGTGCATGTAACAACCTGCACTTACATATGCACACATGTTTACAAAGCATTCATACAGTGTAAAGTAAACAGAGCCCATTGTGCTGAGGGAGGGACGCAAAGCATTGCTGGAGCAGAGGTGCTGTACCATGGCCAGCATGGTTCAAATCAACTGAAACTGTCCAAATTCTTCAGAAATACAGGGATATTCTGATAAAGCTTATCTTTCTTCTAGTGCCTACTACCAGATAATATTTTTCTGCCGTATGTGTTATGTGAAATGCCTTACTTATCTCAACTATTCTGTTTCACAAATGCTGTGGGAGCAGTGCACTGGAGCTACTGGAGATGTAAAATATGAACAACTATGAGCAGGGGCACGTCACCAACCTTTCACCTGAAGAATGAGTGTCACAATGTCCACTGTGACTGCTGAGGCTCAAAATGTGGACCTTTCTGAAGGGATAAGACTAGCCCTCAATTGGGTATCTACATGTGTTTTATACAACTGCCTTGCAAACTCAGGCTTGGCCAATAGCCTTCATGTCCTTTGTCACATCCTCTGCTAACTTTCTCCTTTAGATTGTCCAGTGCTGAGCCTTGGAGGTCGGCCGAGTATTCTTTGCACCAGCCCTCACTATTAACTAGATCAGATTATTACTAAGAGCTTCATTCTTATTGTTAGTGTTTTCACTTCACAACTGAACCTAATCTTGGTAGATTGCTGAACAGTTTCAAAATAGAAACAATAAATAACACTGTTCATCAATATGGTTGTTTTGGTAAACGTGTACCTTGATGATGGTTCTTCAAGTTTGCTGTACTTTAAAATGGAAAATACAGAAGTATTTCTGTATACGTGGTAATATCTGTACATATCTAAATCTACTTTCTTAACCCAGAATTATAATTTCAATGTGCAATTCTGTTACAGCAAAGGTACATTCTTACAATTACTACAGTTGAACTTTCTGCCGACAGCCTGCAGGTCAAATTAGTACCTTTGTTTGATATGGGGACAACTGGAACACCTGACAATGAGCTTGGAAGGACTGATTTACTACATATGAGAGGAAGACATGGCTCTGCTTCATTGTTGTTCTTACTGGTGTGCGCACACTATAGTTTAACTTTACCCTTTTGACACTGCACCAGTAAGGACTGGCACTGTAATCACTTAAGGACTGCGTTACGAATTCACTTTTCAGATCCAGTAGCTCACCTACGTGTTTCAAATGCTTTCAGACCAGCCATAAGCACAGCTTTTAGCCACGTAACCCACCTACAGGAGCAGTTCCCATTTCCAGGCTTGATTTTGCATTGAAATACCCTAGGAGCACCCAACACCTGGAAACATGTTTGCGAAAGCCAGTGGCTCTGCACAGGGACACAGTGCCTGAGAACCCAGCCTGGCAGCAGCAGTCCTGCTCCTCTCTGTCCATGCTCATTTATTCATTCATTATTTCAACAACATGAGCAGCTCAGTCACTTCAGTGGCAATGGAAAGCAAATTAGAGTTTGACCACCACTGAGAATGCTCAAACTACTCAAATAGCCACAGCTAAGTCACACCTAAAGTTGCTTTAAGCTGCAAGGAGTCAGCATAAACCTGGGCAACAAGATGTACAGGGAGTATTTCAGGAGGCTGTAAATGAAATGTTCCCCACCAGGACTGAGGTACTGTCCTTTGGCAGTTTGACTTTGAATTCAATGGAGTCAGGATTTCATCTCATCGTACATTTAATATTCTAAAAGAAGCAAAACTACACAGACTTGGATAACCAGATGACTAATTGTGGTCCATACAGAGAGGTCCTGTGAGACATACCACTACCACTGTAAGACAGTAAATGTTTTATGCCTGTTTGGGTGTGAAAGCTGCAACATGCCATAGAAAGTAGACCAAATAAAGCCAAAAATCGAGATAGGTTTCTGATGCTTTCTAGGAGACACTTTGATCTTCATATCTTTCAATATGTCAAATACATTATGAGTTTTGTCTTTCCCTGTGAGAGAATTCATTCATTTCATGTTATGTTTAGTTTAAGAAAAAAAACACTAGAATCTGTTTCACTGTGACTAAGAAAATACCTAATAATTGTCATCAAGCTTATCTGATTGGCATTTTAGCTTGAGTTCCTACTAATAAAAAACTATTTGAGACTTTAACAGAAGTGTAAATGTTGAAGTTTCACAGGTCATTGAGTTTTATAATATTGAGTCATTGGCCTATTATGCATTGATGGAGCAAATAGCAAACGGTGTGACTTGCCAAAGAGCATTACACAAATATTGACTAGGAATTCGTGACAGTTGGCTACTCAACAAAGGCTGCAAAAGTTAACAGAAAATTTTTACCTGGGGCAACTGCAAGCTTCTGCCTTATGACCGATAGTTACAGTGGTTCCTTTTTGTAACCATATTTTCTAATCCAGATCATCTTATTGTAAACAGATACACACTTGAAGAAAATGCTTCTATTCACATCAGTTTCCTTGCTTATCTCTCAGTCGTCTCATAATTTCAGCAATCTCTACTGCTCTCCTTAATTAATCATATAAATTAAGTAAGCAGGAGTGTAAATATATGCAGCGTACTGCTCCATTCCTAAATTTGATTGGTATGAAGTATAACGTATTTTATCTTGAACAAAGAACATTAAATTACAAGCTTCTAGCATGGCTTTTCCCAATCTTACCTCTCCATCATAGGAAGGAGTTTGATCCCATCACTCACTTGCAGAGGGCCACATTTCAGATCAGAAAAGACGTCCCTATGCCCTTCTCAGAGCTTCTCCCGGAGCAAAGGCCTCTTCTGGTTCAAAAGCATCTGAATATCTTCATCACAGAACCACCGAATATCCTGAGTTGAAAGAGAGACCACAAAACCTCCCCTCAGCCTACTCTCCTCTGGACTGAACAAACCTGGGCCCTCAGCTGCTCCTCATACACTTTGCCCTCCAGACTCTTCCACATCTTAGTAACCCTCCTTTGGATGTGATAGTTCTATGTCCTTCTTGTACTGTGGCACCCAAACCTACACCCAGAGCTCCAGGTGAGGCCACACTGTAGAACACAGCAGGACAATCCTTTCTCTCACTCAATTGGCAGTGCTGGGCCTGATGCACTCCAGGCTAGGCCTTCCACAAAACAGAAAGCACTGTTGAAAATATTCTATATTAAATCCAACCTTTTCCTAGGACACAGAACACACTACAATGATTTCAGACCCTGCTCCACAGTCAGAGGCAGGAACATGCTTCATTGTTCTCAAAGCACAGCTGAAGGAGGCTACCCCTAATTTATACACTTGGCTGAAAGCCAGAGACCTCACCCTCATCCACAGGGGAACTGGCTTCATTTCCCTCTCACCACAAAAGAATTCAAATCAATTCTCTTGAAGAGACTACAAGGCAGTTTGGGATTAATAACCTCCATTCCTGAGGAAGCTGTTCCACACTACTTGGAATAATCAGATATTTTCTTAGCCAGGGAGCATATATAGTCTCTTAGACATTCAGCTGGAAGAAAACAGTGTCAGTTCTTGTTCTGCTGCCTATTTCACACTTCTGTGCTGTACATTTAATAAAACAGGAACTGACATCAGTGCCTTCTATCCCAGATGAGTGGTTAACAGAAGATCTCAGAATCACACTCAATCTCCTTCCTTTTTCATCTACTGGATGCTGAACTAGTTCCTGAAAATCAGCCCCACTTCTTCAGGAGAACATTAGGTCAAGTCATACCTCTGTCAGAACAAGATGCATCTTCAATATCTCCTTCCACAAAAGAGGAATCTGAGCCCAAGCATCCCATTTTTGTACAACAGGTTCGTGCACTAAACACATGCATGTAAATCCATAGATGACTCTCCACACCAAGCTGTGTGCAGGCTGTGGCATTTTTATATCAAGCTGCTGGATCAGGTCCTGGAGACAGTGAGATAAGGAGAGCACCTTATTCATGAACCTTGTTCAGCTTATGCATGAGGCAACTACCAAGTGGGCAGCTACCCTGTTCTGGAGGACCTCAGTCCACACCAGCCCAATCTGCAGCTGCACAGTCCTACCTTCAAGCCCACAGCACAGCTGTTCTAGCATGGCACAGTAGGTCGACTCACTCAGCTTTCAGCAAGCTGGTATAGCAACCAGCAGCAACCATGACAGGATAGTGTCTTCAGCACAGGCTGGTGACTGAGTTCAGTCTCTGGGCTTCTCAAGAGACAGAGAGAGGGCAGCTTGCTGCCCTTCCCAGCCACTGCTACACCATCAGGTGAACAAAAGAAGCACCTCCATAGTCAGCTGTGTTGACAATCCTCAAGAGGATTTAAGTCACCACCTATCAGACAGAGTCATAGAAAAATTACAAGTAACATATAAGCTTTTCTTTGGATTTCAAGATATTTGCATTTGGGTCATTATTTTCCAGCTTTCCTTACAGCTCCAAGCCAAAGACTGGAACAGGATTCTGTTCTGCATCTGGTTTAGCAGCAGAAGTATCTCAGAAACAGCTTTCGCAGTTTCCTGCCAGCCAAGTACGTCCAGGAACAAACTTTCCCATAGCCCTGAATGTGGATCCTGCTTTAAGGATGCAGCCACTCACACCATCTGTGTACTGGGAGAACACAACATCCAGCACCTCACTTTACTCATCCCTAAAATTCTTCAAAAATACATAAACCTACTTTTGAAACTCTACCATTTTTGTCCAGTCTTGCAGTGCTTCCCAGCAGGTAGAACTTCAGCACTGCTGATCTTTGAGCAGCAGTGATTTGGAGACAGCTGAAATAGAATTGCCGCACCTTGCCAAGAACATTTCTCTTGTCACAAGCTCATGATGGATAGATCAATAGCTTCTTGAATCCTCATATCCTTTTCAAATTACTACTCCTGATATATACCTGAGTAGGCCATCTTATCTGATAACTAAACAAGCAACCTGTCTACACTTTAATTGTTATTGAGGATTAATGTTGTTTATAAAATGAAATCAATACAATCTCTATTGCTTATTAACAGAAACATTCTGGGCTCTGCTTTGTTTGCTTTGCTTTTCAATTAGTTTCTATTATTTTCCCTATTAGCTTTTAACAAATAGCTGTAGAAATAAACTTAATGGTTGTGAAACTGTTATCAGAGTCAACAAAGTCCCTTAATGGAAAGTCTTGTATATTTAAATGTAAAAAAAAATCCACTGTTTAATCATTTGACATTATGAGATAAGTTTATTACTATACATCTGTTCTGTGCTGGGCATAGACTTTTATCTAAGCTGAGCAATTAACAGTTCTTAAGAGTTCTCAAAAGTTCAGGTGTCAGAACAGTTAAGCTCTTCATTACATGTAAGGTGAATAAACTCTGCAGTCTCTGTTAAAAAATAGCAAAACTGAGAGTGTGCAGAAAACAATGGGATTGCCAGGCACCTAATAAATATTGTCCTATTACACTGTAAAAGTGTTCTCAGCACTGTGCAGCCATTAAGTATCTCAAATATCTTCCAGACACTATCCATGCTGCCCCTGTCATCCCAGTTAACATCAGCCTCTTCAACTGCTGCAACTGCAAGGGTTTGTTCCTCCCTAGCCTATCTTTCTTCTCTTCCATTTTGCTAAAGTTTCTTAGCTCCAGATGCACTCTTTAGTATGAATCATATAGTCATTAAGGTTGGAAAAGACCACTAAGATCATCTAGTCCAACAGTCAACCCATTATCATCATGTCCAGTAAATCATGTCCTTCAGTGCCACATCCAAATGATTCTTGAACACCTTCAGGGATGGTCACCTCCCTAGATTCAGAGGAAGAATAGATGATTGTGAGGGATAATGGCTACATAGCATGGAGGAATAGATTTGAAGATGCTGAAAAGCAATAATCTTGGCAACAAATCTCAGTATATAGTGTGGTAGCAGAGCTTCATGCTCCAGCTAGCATCAAGATAGTACAAATCTCTTTTCCCAGTCTTTCTCTTCATTGCTGTTCTTCAAATAAAGTCAACTTTGGTTCCATATTATTCACCATGTAGAAGGAACTGTGTGTGACTGAGATTGCAATGGAAACTTTCTATCCATGAAAATACAGTTCTACCAAACTGGCTGAATTCTATGCTTTCATGTGTCTTTTTTGTGCAATGTCTTCACCCATCAGTACTCATAGCCAGAGATACCTGTAGTTCTAACACTCTTGGACACTCCTTGTGCAGTCTTGGTAATTTAGCTGGACTTAGTCATTAAGCAAGCAAATCCCCAACACACAGTTACAGAGCTGAGTGGTTGTGCAGTGTCTGCTGTCACTCAAACGGAAGGCACTAAAACAGTGGAATGATTCCTGCATCACTGTGCAAAATGAGCCTGACAGGGAAGCATTGTCTTGCTTCTTCCTTCACTGACATAAGTAGAGAACTGGTGTAAGTACAAGACACTGTTGAATAGGCTCAGAAAATAGAGAAAATTTTGGATGCAAGTATATAACTCCTACACAGACGGGGAGGGCACAGCCCAGGCCCTTTGTCATTTTGCTCCTTGACACATATTCAGAACAGCACATAAGTAAATAGGTCCAAAAACCACTGGACATGGCATACAGGCTGGCTGTCAGAACCCATTTCCAGATGGCTCTGCACTCTCTTGGTTTGAAATAATTCAGTTTGCAAGTGAAAGAAACATTCCTAGCCTTCAAGCAGCACTGATGCATTCCAAGGTGGGGCGAGGTAGAAGGTTATGAAACTTGCTCAGGTGTCATTTATTTCATGAAAGTTTGCTGGTTATTATAATCAAATGTCAATTGTCTGTAATTGCTGTATGCAGTGGAAAATCCCTACTTAGGACATGTTCTGCCACTAGCTGTTAAAGTACGCTAACCCTCAACAATGAAGCAATATTTTTAAAATAGTTTTGACATGTAAGCAGGCCCAGGAGTATAATTAAAATGTTTATTTTGATTTATTTTTTTCTTATGGTTTTTCCTGTAAGGAAACCACCCTACATTTCAAAAGAAGGGTTCAGTGCAGAATGAAAGACCCAGTTTAATTCATTGCAGTTATTTAATTACTAATTAATAACACATTTAGATTTGATGGTCTTTGTCTTAGCATTACAAGCACGGTGGAATCTTGCAGTAGACTCACAATACGTGACTGCATTGGTGGCTTACATAGTAAGGATCAGATCATGGAGCACAACTGGAGGTCATCTCCAATGCAGTTATGAGACAGTATTCTCTGATAGCAAAGTGACAATAAGAGATGCAAAATAAAGTGAAAACTGTTGCAATACAGAGCGATTATTACTCTGTGATTCAGTTTAGGGACACGGTGGTAATGAATTGATGGTTGGACATGATGGCCTCATAAGCTTTTTCCAACCTTAACAATTCTATGACTCTTTGATTCTATGATACTTGAGAACAGAGATGTAAGATTTTGTGCAAGAACTTGGACTGGGCAGGTGTGGCAGGGAACACCATTTAATCTTCTTGTGTTTTTACCTTTTCTTATAAATGAAACGAATTAATGGATTAGATATAGATACAATAACTGGATTCTGAGGGGGGGGGTCAAGGTGTGAAGGAGAGAGTACAGAAATGTGCAAATGGGTTGAAAATGTTTAAACTGATGGGAAAAAAATTAGAAATTTTCCATTAGCCAAGATCTTCTTAGTTGGTCTGTGGAAAAAAAAAAAAAAAGAAGAAGCAGCAGCATTAGGACAGCTTACATTCTGGAGCTGAGAAATTCAGATCAGAACCCCATGCCAGGGTCAGTTCATACACAGATGCTGTAGGCTTGCTGTCACTTGCAGCTTAAAGTTGCAGCTGGATTTCTGAGAAGGTGCTAGGGTTCTAATAGTTGCTCTGGGCTTGATGCAGAAATTGCGCTGTGCCACTCCATGGCTTGTTCTACGCGTATGGGAAAATGTGATTCATATCTAGCCTTAAAATCTTTGGCTCTGTGGAAAGAAAAGACATTAACAGTGTTCCAATAGTCAAGTAATCAGAGTAGTTTACAATGAGGTGTACTTGAAAATTTAAGAGGGGAGAAGAAAGAGCCAGAGGATTTCATTAGCATGCCAAGTTGGTCTAATGTTCCTCATCAGTGACTGCACTGTTTGTCTTATATTTTTGTTAGAGCTGGGCCGCTGTAGGTGAAAATAAGTGTAAAAATGTGCAAAATTTCCCTCAGCCTGTGCCTGAGTAATTCTTACATTTGAAATTATCCATATTCATTTTAACTGGCAAGTAGAAGATAAATACCTGGACTATAAGCAGATACATATAAAAGCTGAATTAGGTTGATCTGTAATAGTCACTCCAATGATCCCTTTAGCATTTTTAAATATATACGTTTTCATTCTTCACAATGAAAAATGATATGAATATGAGACTCAGTGGGAATTCTTGCTTACATATGTATATGAAAGGAAGAATGGAAATCATAGAACAAACACAAATAAAGGTACTCTTTAAAAATTGTATGCAAGTATGCACCTATGTAAAAAATATAATTATGCATGCTGGTCATTTGAGTATTTTGCAAAATGACAAAATTCCGGTTATTTTAAAGATTAACACAACAGGACTTAATATTATGTACATTGATATAGTGACGCACTTCTTTATATTTTCTTCCAGAACTGTGCAGACAATATTCGTAGAGTTAACATTTTCACAGCTTGAAATGTGTTGAATTTACCTGCTGTGCTACAGCTCTCCTCTATAGCATCTGCATCTATTCATTCTTTTGGACTCCTGTGACTTCAGTTTAAACAATCTTGATCTTCATTAAATGACTTGGTTAAGGCTGATTTAGAGGGACAGCTTTATTCCTATTAATATGCACGCCTGTAAGAAAATTGGAGAAGTTGTGTGCAAAACAGTATTCAATTTAGTAGAGACAAGAAAAAAAACACTACGGTTTTGGCACAAATAAACCACTTTGCAGTCATACGATGCAGAATAATTGGTTAGCAGTTCTTCAAAAAAGGATTGTGGAGTTATAATAAACTGCAGGCTGAACTTGAAATAACAGTGCTGGAACTCTGAGCAAGACTAACCACAGGCTGAAATTTTCAGAGAGAAGAAATTTCAGGAAAGCACCTTGTAATAATATATTGTATATGCAGAACATGAAAGCGGTTGAAGTTCTAAACCCAGTTTGAAAACAGCAGATCATTTCCAGAGGCTAATAATGGCTACAGTTAATAGGTACTGCAAATGTACAGGAATAACCTGAGCACTCAAGAGAATATACACCTAAGGATGGCAAGAGGAGAGAGAGAGACTACATGGCTGTAAAAGTACGGCATGCTAACAACCATACATGAAAATGGTCCCAATAGGAACACTTGTGTTGGCTTGCATGGAACTGTGAAGATCCAAACCTGGTTGGCACCCTTGTGGGGCAGATCCCATCCTGTGATCATTTGTTCCACCTCCACAAACACCAAGTGCTCTCTGTAATATATAACGCTGGGACAGCAACTGCAGGGAACATGAGTAGCAGAAAATATCCTTGAGATGCTTAGAGAGGAAACATGAAAAGTGAATGTGCATTTTACAAGCTTATTCTCCTATCACTGGTTATATATTATAATCCTTTCTTATATTATGTGGATAGGTGTATATGATACAACTCTCTATAGGGAAAGAAGACCAAAGAAGCCAACAAAGTTTAGGAAAGTCGACTGATGTTTAGGCTGACAACTCAAGTTTCACACACTCCCTGTGGGTCCAATTTTGCTCAAACAATGCTGTCAGTATTGTTTTATTTGCATTAATTTCTATCTAAATCTCATAAAGAAACAAAACTAAAATTGGATGCCACAATGCACGCTCATTGACACCCTAATTAGATGCCTACAGTTAGCATCCATCCCTTTGAAACAGCAGAAATGCCTGCTAATAGTTAACCAAAGAAATTGCATAAAATGCCAGTATGCATAATTAAAAGCACTAACGAATGCTTGGCAAAATAGTGGTCATTTCTCACAGAAAGTTATAAATAGAAGGAATATTGAAAAAAGCCTGGCTGGAGGGAAAAAACTAATGCCAATTTTTTTATTATTATTTTTTTTTTTAAATGAAGCTTCATTTATTTATTTGAAAAAGTAGGATAAAAGATATACCTTGTAAAGCTGATTAAACTTCACCACAGGTCACGCACCCAAATTGAAGGGTTTTTTGCTTCTCAGATCAGTTTATATGACTCTTTCCTTGCCATAACTCTGGAAGCGATCTGGCAATATCTGGGAGCCAAAGCACCCTGCAGCAAGAATGGAAACAGCAATATCCTCTCCCAGCAGACCTGAGGACTGCCTGGTGAGATGCCAGCTTTCTGGTGGAAAGTACCCACATTTTTTCTGGAGCGAGCTGTTCCTCAAGCCATTCTCTCTTCCTGCCCTCTGGCTCAGCAACCACCTTCTCCTGTCCTCTCTCCACCACACCACCTGCGTCAATGCCGCTCCAGGGAGAGAAATTCTGGCTGAGCTCAGGAGGCTCTGTATCAAGAGGTTTAATTCCACCCTGCAAAGAGCCCTGTGAAAGAAAGTGGCTTCTTCCTGCAGCATACTCTCACATGGGACTGGATTCTAACAGAGGGAGGATGCAACCCATGAACAGCCAGTGGAAAAAATCTGGATATTATGCACACTGTCAGAACTGGTCTGGAAGGAACACTGAAATAGATGAGATGCACCAAATACAAAAAAATGAACACAGCAAAGCTACAAGAGGCTGAAAGGAAAATTACAACCATCAACAGAAAAAGAGAGCTTGAAGTGAGAGAAGACAATTACTCATGCATCTGCAAAAAGATGTGACTTTGAGGAAAATTTATAAGAACAACCAAACAAAAACAGCCCAGAACAGTTTTATGGTGTGCCTGCTAGCAATGACATCATGGAACATACAGCAAACAGTTTGGGCACAAGAGCATCACTTCAGGATTATATTTATATAGAAATTGCTGTCTGGGAAAAAGTAAGAATGAACAGGGAGAAGTTAAGAGGAACTAACATGACCTGGGTCTGCCTGTCTCACAGTGTGAACAACTGAATACAAAATCAAATTCCAGGACCTACCTAGCTCCAAACACAGCCAAAGTACGTACAAACATACGCTTATTTTCAAGTTTTTCTCTGGTCTCGCTGGGACTTACTGTATAGTCAAGGTCAAACATGCATTGCTGTGCTCTGATGGGGCAGGGCCCAAATCACCCAGAAAAGACAAGGGAGTTTTCAGGAAAAAATATATGAGACCATTACTGTGACTGAAGAAATTTTTTCCACCTTCTGGATTTCTTTTCCAATGCCTCCAGCTAATTTAAAAGCAGAAAGCAAACAAATTTTCATTGACTCTTTCAGCACATTATAATTAGAGCCCATTTCATCATGTTAAACATCCAAATAAATGATGATTCGATATGCAGCATCATCAGCAACAGTGAACTGACAATATATAGCAATCCATATGCACTTTGCTTCTAGTTTACATTGTTCACATTCACATGAACAAAACTACAGCTGTGACTGATGAGCTCAGGCTGCCATCCCAGCACCTACAGTGCCCACTGCCTGGGTCACTGTCCTTCCCACAGCTGTCACTCATTAATGATCTCAAAGTTTTGCACCAAGTAAGTCCCATATAAACCTCTGAGTCATGACAAAAAGAATCACAGAAACTTCTCCTTAACTCTTCTTCTTCTTTTATTTGATGCTCTAATAACATTAGCATAGTAAGCTGTTAAAGGCATGCTATTTCCAGTTTGTTGACACAGTGTGCAATTTACAGATACCAAGACCACAGCTAATAACATATCCCAACATCTAAGTCTCTCTGTTTTGTATGTTATTAAAATAAAACTTGGACAGACAAATCCTTGCTGCCTTTCTGTAGAGAACTATTATTGAATAAAAATAGCACAGGGGTGCAATCACTAGTTTGATAGACTATTTATGTCTGGTGTGATCCTGTAAAGGGCTTGTGCAACAAGTTCTTTCTGATTACTCTGAAAGTTCTCACAAAGAACTCCTTCAGGATGTTTGCTATCCTGGACTTTCACTCTTACATTCCTCTACCATACAGTGGGTACAATACATGATCAGAGAAGCACAGGCTATAGTTAAGAAACATGAAAGCAGGAAATTTATGGCCATCACAGACCTGTAAGTCTGACCACTGTTGTATAAAAACACATGGAAGCAGACAGAAAGTAGCATAAAACATAGTTTGAGTTGATTAAAAAGGTGCAGCAAAAGATAGACTGCTAATCTTTCCCTAAAAATTGATTATTTTTGTCTTCCTGAAATGTGGCAGGTTTGTGTCAAGTCCTCTGAAGCATCTGCTGTAGTAACATATAAAAGTTTACTTTTTTAAACTAGAGAATACAGGGATTAGCAGAAGATATAAGGCAGGAAAGGAGCCAGTAAAAATGGGAAGAAGTGGCATACAGTGTTAATTCATAGAAATATAGAATCATAGAATCACTAAGGTTGGAAAACACCTTTAAGATCTTCTAGTCCAACTGCCAGCCTATCACTACCATGCCCACTAAGCATGGCCCTCAGTGCCACATCTGCATAGTTCTTGAACAACTCCGGGGAAAGTGACTCCACCTCCTCCCTTGGCAGCCTGTTCCAACACCTCACCACTCTTTCTGGGAATAAATTTTTCCTAATATCCAGCCTGAACCTCCCCTGGCACAACTCAAGGCCGCTATCTTCTATCTCTGTTACCTGGGAGGAGAGGCCGCTTTGATACAGCCCCCTTTGCAATACCTTTCAATTTCAAAATAGGGAGGGATCATCAACCTAAAGGAAATCTGAGAATATATAGAGGGAAGTATATGTGTATAATTTATACAGAGAAAACTAGGCAGCCTTCAGTACCAGAATTACAGTAGAAGAGCAGTATTTAGTAGCACAACACAGAAGAATTTCCCTTTGGCAGCTAACAACACATATTTCAGCTGCAAAATCAGCCAGCTGAAATGGGATAAAAAAAGACAAATTTACTTGACCATGCACCTATGCTGTGAGTCAGGAGATCACCATGCACCATCACTTAGTTGTGGTTCTCCCTCATTCGCTACTCCCTTCTAGTCTATGAACCTGGATTTCTGCTCTGAAGAAACAAGTGAAAAGCACTACGGGAGTGGAAGTGTACACTTTTGTGTGCCTCTGCACATTGAAGTAAAAGCTTTGTTTGGATCAAACAGCTGAGAAGCACTTCTGCATCTCTACACATACAGAATGGTGGTGGACTGCCAACAGTAATGCACCATGCACTACTGCTAGTATATGAACATGACTTTCTGGCTGATCAAAACTGATTATTGTCTTTACAGTAACTTGCAGCTGCTTGCACATTGTAAATCCTAAGAGCAGTTTCAAAGAACTGGAATCACCCAACAAGTCATCCTGTTTTGAAAAGACGCTGAAGACATTCAGCCCAAATGTCCACAGACTGTTTGCTCAAAGCACTGGGGGCTCATTTTTGGATCAGATCTGATGTTGAACTTCTATCTTCAGGATTTTCTATGTAAAGAGTTGTTGCACAAACAAAGCAAGGCTGCCGAAGTACTTAACATTTTCTGCCATGCAAGTTCCTTGGGTGTACAGCCATGAGGTGTTATGCAAGCACTGCTGGCATGCGCAGTTGGCTATGCAAATCTAGAGATTTTATGGTGTTCATCTAAACATAGAGTTCTAATTGCTTGCTGAGTCCTAGAAAAGATACACTGCTTAATACAGTACAATCCTAGATGGAACAGTGCTATAACTTTTCATTTGCTGATGAGGCAAATAAATCTTCAGTTAATACAGAAATAAAGAAATGTAACCAGAAAAAAAAAAAACATAAGTAAGAGACAACGCAAGATTGCAGAAAATTTCTTCATCTATTTATTCCCAAGCTCATGTTTGATAGTTATCTACAGATGGGACACATGCCAGAATGGACTACATTGTGAAAGACACACATATTTTACATACACTGCATTGCTACGTATAGAAAGTTTCCTGCCTGGACTGCAAGAGTCCAGGAGAACACTTTGCTCTTTCCTAAAAATTCATGAAAGTTAAGAAAATTGATCAGATTTTGTAGCAGGGAAGAAAAAAGTACAAAAAAACAAAAACCTCCAGTTGTTCTTTTGAGTTGATGAGACACATAAAAGGAGCTTAAAAAACAAAACAAAACAAAACAAAAGTAAAAACAAAACACCTCCCTGCAAATTCAATTCAACCAACGTATTTATATTTCCTCACTTCAGCTCTGAATTATGGGAGGGAGACGGTCAGTTTAAATTCATAATGAAATGATTTCCTGAAAATACTCTAAAGGGGTATTTTGATGATCTCAGAGCTTTTCCAAATGATTCTTTAATTAAGAAATAAACTAAAATCAAATATTTCTCAAAAGTTATTCTGTTGTTTAGTGTTTGTTTTGTTTGTTTGTTTGTTTTGTTTGTTGTTGTTTTTTTTTTTAATTTTTTGACAAATCAGAGGTTGTTTTCCTCTTCCCGAAGGCAGTTTGTTGAAAAAATTCCAGCCCACATTATCAATTATGAAAGTCCTGCGCTTTTGCAATAACCAGCTCAGTAGTCTGTATCTAGGTGGAGAATAACTAGTGACACGCAGTCTTGACCTAATGAGCTTGTCTCCATTAGAAACTATACATTCAACTACACGTGTAAACATCACTTCAGTCTATTAATACCATCTGAAAGATTTCATTGGATCAACTGAATAAATTGCTGTCATTATTTCTTTGCCTGAAACCCTCTTCTGAAAACAAAATGAAATTACTAAATAAAACACATCCAATTAGATTTTTTTCTCTTCTAATCTGTCTCACTGTGATTAAGCTAGAGCTTGCCCACAAAGGTTAGCCTTAGGGTCTGTTGTACAGTAACCTCTTCCATGTTCCAACACGTTACTGAGGGCTTTTTTTCAAACTAGAAAAAAAAGCAAAATATTGAGCTAGGTGAAGTTACCAGGGTTACAGTTCCTTGGTTACTGTTGATATGAAAAAGAGACATAATTTTTAGGGTGAAACTATTCACAGTAACAGGGAAGAATCTGCGGATATGTTGATCTAATCCTGCCTCTGTAGGAGAGTTTGAATTTATTACTGATTTTGTGTGCCTGGTTTCTCCTGCATATCATAAGCATTTAACTAATAGTTTCATCCAAAGTATAATGAAAAGGTCAGTTCTATTTGCATATTAGAATACTTTTCTCAGAAAAAAAGATAATAATCTAATGGCCAGCACCATAAAGGTTTTTTACAAATATCAAAACTTCTGAAGAACTTGTGGGTATTCTTGGACTCTCATCATTTTTCCATTTCTTCATTTTCTTTCCCCAGCCCGTTCTCTTTTATGTCTTTTTATCACTCTAAGGTCACTTGCTCCTTCTCAGACTTTTGTCAGATACATATTGTCCTCTTATCTGAATTTCTAGATAGACCTTTACCTTTTGATCTTTTCCTCCCTTCTATCCCTTCTAAAATGAAAATTTCCTGTGAAAGTGAGCAAATCTGGTTATATGCTACCCCTGGAATATCAAAATTTACCTAAATGTATACACAAAGCAGTATTCATTAGTAGAGTGTTGTTCTTAAGACAGAGAACTAGACATTCCTCTAGTATTAAATTATTTTTTGCATATTCAGAGAAGAGGCAGAAAGGGTAGGATTGCGTGGTCAAAACAGTTAAGTTACATGGACTATATGCCACAACTTATCACAACCAACTGTATGGTGATGTGCTCAAGCACTCCAGGTCAGAAATTCACTAAAACTGACCACTGTCTGTTGTTTTGGTGTTTTTTTGTTTTGTTTTGTTTTGTTTTGTTTTGTTTTGTTTTTTTGAGTATTTTCCATTTACCTGTGACAGCTCTGGACCATATCATCTGATAAATTCAGAGGCTTGACGAACTGAAGCTTGTTATGTGAAATCTTTCCCAGGCAGAAATAAAGTCAGTCTTCATTATCATTTAGCACTATGAAATAGTATTTTGCAAAAGTGTATTTGTTCCTGGGTTTTATGTTAAACTTTAATGTGGGTGTGGATATATACCAAGATCTCAAGTAAAAAGTGAAAGGGTGTTGCTGCAGACAGGTTAGAAAGGATGATCAAGCAGTTCATGGGAATGAAATATTTTGCTGGCCACTTGTACACTCTTACAATCACCCCAAAGAGGCCTGCAGGTCTACAGCTGTTACCAAAGGCTTCAGTGGAAATTCATCTGATTATGTCAATTGCTGTTCATTAATATAGGAAGGAGTGGATGAAAGGTGTCAGATACTCTGGCACAGCCAGGTTGATCTTGCTAGCTGCAAGACATCCTATATTTATGTGTCTATGCTTTAAGCAAACATGCATCCCGATAATAACAAGAGCTGCCATCATATCCTTCTTACTTTGGTCCAGTCTACCAGACCTCTTTCTGTATCTGTTTATTTATGTGGCTACTTTTTAGTAGAAGAGCTCTGGGAACTAGGTATTTACTTAAATTTTGGAAAATAATTTTATAATAATACCTCAATAATTAAGGTCAGAGCTCAGCTAATAGCTGTAGCAAGCATTTTAATGTATTCAATCTGCTTTTAAATGTCAGCAGTGACTGTATATTTGAAGTTTTGTTGGGCAGCTGATTCCATAACCTCCAGCTACAATTAACCTGTAATCAGGTTAAGACATGTTAAGTAACATACCAAGGTGGATCTTAATATATGGTTATAAATATAAAGCAAAATAACTCTGGCTAGCAATGCCCACTGTAGTCCTCAGGACAAAAAACTTCAAAACCCATGCAAGCTGGCCAGTTCCACTATGGCTTTACTCTTTGGTAGTTAGCTTTCATTGTGCAAAGTATATTTGAAGTGATGCTTAGAGTCAGCATGAGCCAAACGTCACAACTTAGCTAGCAGGATTTTGAAACTAAGATCAGCAACAGGCAGAAACCAAGAATATCAACTCCTTGGCCCCGAATATGAAAGAGTTTCTTCTTTTACATTTCCCATCCAGTATAAAACTAAGAACAACAAGCAAACAAAGGAAAAACAAACCAAAACACTCATGAAGGGGTTCAGGTGATCTTATCATAGAATCATTTGAATTGGAAGGGATCTTTAAAGGCCATCTAATCCAACTACCCTACAGTGAACATCTACAGCTACACCACATTGGTCAGAGGAACTGATACAGGCTTTGATGGATGGGGCTATTTGCAGTACAGAAGACCTTCAAGAAAACGAAGAGAAAAACAGTAATTTTCATGTGCCTTTCACAGGTAAATCATCTCGATAACCTCCCTTTTGGAGTGATGCTGCTTGTTTTAGCTTCCTATAAAGCAAGATGTCTGGAGATCTTCTCTTCAAGCACCTGAAGGGTACCCTCCTGTTAATTGTATCTACCCAGATATAAACACTGGTGCTTCATTTTCTCCCAGAGGGTAAACAATTGAATTTTTAGTTTGATCTTGACTCACAGTGGAGAACCACCTTCTGGCAACACATGACTCTTCCTGGTAAGTCTCCAATCTCCATAACCAATTGAGCATCCCAGTATGGAATCACTCATCTAACACTACCGGGCAGGGAGATCAGCTTGCTGAAGAGAAATGAATCCAATAAAGCAAGAAGCAGGAAAAAAATATCACTGTTCATAATAAACACATTAAAATAAGATGTTTCTGTGTGCGTGGGAATAGTGTATCTAAAAGATTTCAATTTCAGAAACCAGAACATAGGAATAAGAAAAATTCTAAGATAATATAAGAATCTGGAAAGTTTTCCTGTGCTCTGCCTCCTCCTGGAATTAACACAGAGAATGTTCAACCTGAAAGGGGCAAGAAATTTCCTCTATTGGTTCTCTTCTATTTATTCTGCATCACACATACACTTTCAGATAAATATGAAGAAAACTTCATTCTTTCAGTCCAATGAAATACCTGCTATTTTCTTTCAAGCATGAATAGATGGGATTTTCATAGAAATTCATCTGTCACAATACTTAATTACTACAACATATAAATGTTGAACAAAGCCAGCTGGAAAGTGTAGATGTTTCCACTTAAAATACTAAACAGAAACAAACAAACAAAACAAGCCCCACCAAAACTCAATTTGTGTCCATTTTTATTACAACAGCCTATGTTTGCTCCTTTTTATACATCCAATTTCAGCTTTACCACTGGAGAATTTCCAAAAACATTTTTTTCTTCAAAATTTGTATTTCTTGGTAATGCCCAAATTCACTGATTAAAAACAATGATAAAAATTTAGGAAGTGATTACACCATTAAGAGACACATAATGCTGAACTCTGGGAAAAAATGTACACAGGATCCTGAACTGTTTATACATTCTCCTCTAATGAAATGCATAGGTCTAAAGCCCTCTTAGGGGTCTTGTGCCTTCCAGAAGAACTGAAAGGACTAAGATGCTGTGATGTTCCAGTGACTGCAATACAGCCATGCCAGTGCAAAAACACTTTTAACCTTTGTAAGGATTAGAGACTTAGGATTCCTATGGCTTGATGAGTCAGAGACTAGCATGGGAGATCAGATTTCATACATGACTGTTCAGCTGAACAGTGGTTTAGATTAAAGTGTTCTTGTTCAACCACAGATCAGTGGACCTACTGCAGGAAATCTTTAGGTGACATTGTACTTTGTGCTGGAGGTCAGACTAGAATATCACGAAGTTTCCTTCCAGCCCCCTATACACAGTAATCTCTGAATCCAGAGTTGGCCCAATTCAGTAAGCTTTGCTCACTGTTTCCTGCTGAATCATTATTCCTAATCTGTCTTGGCAAGGTGTGCTGAGATTTCAGTGATATTGCATGGAGAACTCATGCAAACATTTGACTGGCTGTAGAGACAGGTGGTAAGAAGAAACCAGAGGACGCAAGACTATGCATCATGAAAATGCATAGTGAAAATGCAACATGATTTGGAAATGAACAAATAGCATGGAAAAGAATGAAAATATTAATCTATAAAGTTATATATACCATTACAGCTACTTGTTCTCTTCCTGTTCTCTCTCCCCTTTTCCAGTCGTTCACTCCCCTCCTGTAGAAAAGAGAATAATACCGCTATCTTTCCCTCTAACGTTTTCCCTCATAGTCTTAATTCTTAATTATTTTAATGCACATATAAATTCAGAGGGAAACTCTTGTTGTTTCAATTTTGTTGATAGACTCCATTTCTGTATCTGCTAATTTGAACTTACTTCTACATGATCTAAATCTATTTGATGTGACAGTTTCTCACAAAGACTTCCCTTCCTATAAAAAAGTACCTCTATTTGTAGACATCCTTTCTCATCCTTTTTCTGCAGTTACTTCCCTCATAGTTAAGTTCTGCAAGATGTTTCTTCCATCTGAGCCTGGTATTTATTTCTCTCTTTCAGAGGTGGAAATTACTTCATCAGCCTTGAATTCACAACACCAGACATACGTAGTCAGAAGAGCCATGCTACTTCTTACAGTATCCCAGATTGCTGACTTAGTCTCATGGGCCTCTCTAACAGAGATCAATGCAGCCAGTATGCTGAAATCATAATGATTTTTCAATAGTTTTTATGTCACTTGAATTCTTCTGAAAGACACATTCTTACCCTAAAAGAAGGAAAAAAAATGGCAGTCCCAAGGGTGGAGAGACAGAATTTCCATCAGCCCCACACACCATTGTGTCATTCAGAAAGATCTTTTCTGGTACCACAGATGTTATATACTTTAATATAAAAGAGTAGACTAATCTCCACAAGACTGGAAACAGTGGCTCCTTTTATTTTCAGCATGTGTGGGTATCACATTTGTCTGAGAAGAACTGCTGGGGAATTGCTTTTTCAGAGGTTAATTCATAGCAGGATTGGGGCAGGGACAACGCAATCTAGACATAAGTCAGCACAGAAGAATTGACTCTGCTTCACTGTCTAGCTTATGGCTTCCATACATTGCCCAAAGGACTGCATGTCTATGGAGGATAAACCAGCTTTCCCACAGAGTTCAGTTCACTGCTGGACACCTCAACCACAAACACTACATAAAATATTAGATGCCAACAGGCTGCAATAGGACCAGCTATCCAATTACAGCAAAAATCACAGAGATCAATACACTGCTGTGCTGTCAGATATATTCCACAGAGATGTATGACTGCTGCTCTGAAAGTAATGCCTCCTATTTTATTATGTTGGCCCACGATATCAGAGGCAGATGTTGGCAGTATGGCAGTAGCGGCTGAACCTTCCCCCTAATGTGACTATGTGGAAAAACAGGGTTTTATAGCTGAGAATTTGCTCTATCTTTACTGTACTCTTCATATCTACTGTAATTTCCATGGAAAAAAAAAAATAAAAGGCTTTGAAGCCACCTATGTAAGTTCCATGCTTGAAATGTACGTTTAAATCAGGATATCTGGGAAAAAGTCTGAACAGATCTCCCATGCTGAATAAATTGTTTATTTCAAGAGTAGAGAACTGTTTTTCTTTGGGAAATTATGCTTTGTGATACTTTCTTACACAGAAGATATATAGTATTCTAACCTAGTGCTGGTTACAGAAAGTCAGCCTTATGGAACAGTTTCAGAAGAGCACATTAAATGTTTCTGGCAACTACATGCCAACAGTACAGGGCATGAACAACTTCATTAAATTCAGTCAAACAGCCTCACAGGAGCAACCAGGTTGAAGACTCTTCTACTGGGATTTGTACTGCATCTGCCTCCAATACTTGGATTCTGAAGTTTTAGACTCAATACCTTTTGTATGAACATAGAAACAACACTACAAAATGCAAGAAAGTAAATGATGAATTGTTTCTTTTTGTCCTTCTTTAAAAAAGGTCACTTAATAGGAACTAGTTTTCCCAGTGAAGTCACACTGCAGACGTGCTGGTTTTGGTAGGCCTAGAATATCAGAACTGGATGGAAACCCAAACAGAGCAGCACACCATGGAACCGTTACTCACTGTCTGATAGCAATGAATAGGCACAGCTGCCTCTGAAAGTTCTCACCTAGCCACATAAACATTTTACAAATGCTTTTTAATATAAAGGATAAAGCCTTTTCCCTCCTGTTAGCCTTTTCCCATGGCCAGGGCTTGTGTCCTGTAATAACTCATCTCTGAGTAACAAAGTAAACATTACAAAATAATTTCTAAAGCCAAATATCTGATAAAGATGATTAATGCCTCACAAAATATCCAAGTCATATTTGTAATAACTGCAATATTTGAGATGGATAACAGAAGAGAATTATAGGATTTGTTGTAGGGCTGAATTACCTACAGGAAGTTCAGGCGAATGTCACATTACCTTCTAACTCGCTGGTACCTGCCAGGCACGCTCCTTAACAGCTTATTTGTTTTCAGGGTTCTAGAAATGGAAAAAATTAAAGTTTTGATACAGACTTTGTAAAAATACTGTCAAAAGTAAGCTCATTCTTGAAAGAAATTGTATCAGCCTAGAAACATCTGCAGAAACACACGAACCTCCTCTCATAAAGTATTTTGGGGAAAATAGTATCAAATAATTGCTCAAAACAAAATTTCACAATGTTTGTTCAAGACAAATGTTGCCAACAATTAGGACTCTCTTTCAGTGAAAAAAAAAATGATACATTTCTTTTTCAAAGTACATTTCCGAACACAGACTCAATCTTTAATGCTTGGCAAATGTCTTGGGGTAAAACAGAATGAAAGATACCTTCCTTGCAGGGCTCAAACCATTTTCAAAGGGTACTCCACAGAATACAATAAATGTTATGGATTACTTTTTTTGCTATGGATTTTTTTTCCCCCCTTGTGATCGCATAATTGAGTTATCCTCCAGCATTTAACCAGGCTGCCTCAGGAGCTAGCTAGTGAACAATAAGATAACACCTGATAAAAAAGAGAACAGGAAAAAAGTTACTATTTTTCACAACTGCCTACTCTAGAGTTCTCAAATTTATTCATGTAGAAGTATCTACTACATCATTTTGTTAATAATGACTGAACGCTTTGTAATGTTTGTTACAGCTAAATTCACAACTTGAATTGTTCTGACTGGACACAACTTAACTGTTTTGTTTTCTTTCATGATGCCTTAAGGTCCTCTTATAATCAGTCACTTCTCTGATGCTAATGAAAAGCCTTGCCGCAAATTCTCCAGCTTAATTATTTTTCTATGACCACTCCTATACCCCCCAGCCCCAAATTGCACTAACATGAACACTGGCAGCAAGCAAGCACAAACAGGGCATGGAAAAGGTCAAAGAAAATTTGTTTTCAACTTTAAAGGAGTTTCCCTGTAAAACTTTCTGGCATCTGCTGAGTCCTTATAGCCCCTAGATTTTTCTGTACTCCTGCCAACTGGCCATTTCACATGGAACAGTGAGAAAGAAAAATCTAGAAGAAAACTGGCAACAAGAATGATGCCTCTTCTAGCCA
This sequence comes from Odontophorus gujanensis, assembly GCA_013399175.1. Classification (NCBI taxonomy): domain Eukaryota; kingdom Metazoa; phylum Chordata; class Aves; order Galliformes; family Odontophoridae; genus Odontophorus; species Odontophorus gujanensis. The sequence goes on along the minus strand of VXAB01003446.1, from coordinate 179,546 downwards.
TTCACACTACAGTCACAGAATGATGTGGGAGAAACACAAGCAGACTTCTCCCTCCATTCCTAGTGCCAACAGGAAAAATCAGGGAAATGCCTTGCAGGGTTAACCAAATACATCTTGTTTGGTAGGGATACAGCTAAGCCACTGTGTGTTACATGTACTTCGCACAAGTCAGTCCTTTATAGCAAGCTGTACAGCTGTCCTTCCCTTAAATTGTGCAACATTATCATTATTAATGGAAATACCCACACTTGAGCCCCTTCTGGGTGATTACACAATCCTGGAGCAGGTAGGGCCGAAGATTAATGTTAAGCACCTTTGTCAGTGCTTCTCTCTGTACCCACCACAATCCACAGTGCCATGGCAGAAAGCATTGATGGAAGTAGCAGTGTGGCCTTTGTTTGCTCCTCTGGTGCTCCTTTCATCACTTCTCCTGAAAATCACTGAATAAATTCCCTTCCTCCCTTGTTAGCACAGAGAGCAGTTGGTCTGAAATCAGCTTAGTCATGATCACCAGTGCAATTACAAAGTGCTTGTTTAATTGAAGGAAAGCCTTTGTTTTCCACACCCAATCTGATATTATATTACCCTGCACTGTAACTACAAAGATTTATGGAACTTGTACTTGTCAACACTGGTAATTTTTCTAACAAATTCTAGGGCAAAGGAACATAAGCAAACAAGCAAGTAAAAAAGCCGGTAAAAATGCAAGAATGAGAAAAGTGACTTTGCAAACGATCATCTTTCTTTTATTTACAAGGAACAAATAACATCATGAGAATCAGGTATAAACGGAAATCAGCCTCCAGCTTTCATAAATGAATAATCATGTACAGAAAGCAATGCTTTTTGTTAAAAATAAAGATGTAATATACAATTAACTAAAGAGCAAGAACTATTTCTTCTAGAGCCAATGTAATGTGATTTTTACAACGGGTATATTCTGATCTCATCTGTTTCCCTATGGGCAGAGAATCCCATCTTGAGTTTTCCTGTTACAGATCAAAGTGACGGTTACAGATGTTAGTAAAACAAAGCCTTCCCTAGTGTCAGGCAAAACAGGATAAATAGTAAACAAGCAAGAAATTGAGCACATGAATATTTGACTACTTGGGAGAGTTTTTCTGCCTTTCCAGGAAATGTTAACATCCACTAAATTCTGGATTTTAATAAACACAACAGTATTATGATAGACTACTAGATACTATATATGTGTCAACTCTCCTGAGAATCCAATTTTGATTTTCCCTGCCTTAAAAGGACAGTTGTTCATATATTTATTTGCACTGTCGTAATGCAGAGATGCAGGATGTGATCAGAGGTCTATTGTGTAAGGTGTTATACACAGCTTCAGAGAGTCTTCAGTCTAAACAGGGAAATTCTAGAGGTCCCACAGGGAAACAAATGCTTGCAAAGTTTCCAAAAGAGAACCAAAATGTCTTTGGAAAAAACTTGCTTGGGTGGCAATTCATACTCAACTGAAATCAATGTTCTTGTTTCAGCAATGTATTTCCCTGAATTTGTGTCATAAGGAGTGTCCTTTGTTTTCCTTCCTCAATAATCATATCAAAAGAGCTTCAGATAAAGAAATTTAAGTGAGGTTCAAAATTGCATCTGCAGCAAATTTTTCCTTAACGTTTCTTTCTGTCAAGAGAATTCACTGTTTAATTAATCTCTGCAATTCATGATTAAAGATTAGGCACCAGAAATTCTTTGGTTATTCCTCATCTTAAAACACTGCCAATTCTAACTTCCACTACTTGAATATTTTCAAAATTAAGGCCCAAAATATCTTCAGAAGGACATTTTGAATAGTTCTTCAAAAGAAATGATGCCCAGATGTGGGTCATGTAATAAAAATGAGGAAAAGAAGAAAAATAGGGATGTCATTAAATGTTTGACTGCAAAGACAAATAACAGTATAAATGGCATAATGAAATATTACCCTCTAAACATACATGTGCATGTGAGAAAGAAATGTGGGTATGTTAAGCAGAAAAGGAATAAATGCTATTGTTGAGGACATAACTCTCCACCTGTCCTCTAAGGTACGTAAGAACTAAGAAGAGAACACAAAAACCCAAGAGTAACAACAAGAGGACACTTATGTTCATGTTCCAGTCTTTTGTTTTTGAATCTCTTCACTCTTTACTTAACAAAGGAATGATCCCTTTGGTCTCTGCATGCACTTCTGGATTCTCCAGGAGTCAGAAGAAAAGAGAGGTCAATAGACACATAGTGTGCTTGCACTTGGGCTGTGTGGTTGGTGGAGTTTCATCACTTAAACACAATTTCTGCTAAAGCTACTGTAGATCTGCACTAAAGTGCAGGCCTACACAGTAGCAAGAAGTAGAGATGTTATAATAAGTACTACTTTGGGTGTATGCACTGGAGGGAAAAGGTGGGAAAGAGGAAGAGAAAGAAAAGGAAGTTTATAATAATTATTTAGACTAAGCAAGATCCCCTAGCCTTACACTGTGAACGTGAAAACACACATTTCTTTTTCTATAGAAATACTGGTAGATGAGTGGACAATCTGACTTGTGTTGAACCGTTGGAGGTTAAAGGAAAGAACTCACTGCCAGTGCTTAATAGAAGATTCAAGGTAAATGGCGGCCATTTTGCCTCCTAGTAGCTTTTAGTTGCTGTCTTATTTAACAGTTGAACATAGTAAATTTACTCCACAAAAGACTGATTTCAAATATCATTGTTATTTTTCCATCAAGTGAAAAATGGCACTTACACACTGTAATACCATAAAGAATTTCTTTTTTCATAACCCATCTTCTGAGTTGCTAACAATGTGAGTCCCTAAGCTGGACAAGCTAATTTTGTGAAACGCAGAATATGCCCAATTTAGTAAAGGAATTTCTACTTTGGTTCTTTAAAATCTTCTGTTCATAGTCCTATCAATCAGTGAAGTGATTTTTACTGGAATAAACTTCTTTTGATCTCGGTGAGAAAAACCTTGCGTAACAAAAGTTAGTTCCACTGTATAGGAGCCTGACATGATGTGTGGCAGACAGGAGATCTACACCTTTTACTCACTAAATGACCTCAGAATAGTTGGAGCACAAGGAGAGAAGACAGTCCAAAGATATTCAAAGGCAACTGCAAGTCAAGGACCAGATAGTAGGGAGGATGCCAAATGAAATATAAACAACTTCACAACTGAGGACTGCTGATAGCTTTCCATTTACAAGAAAGGAGGAGACTGCAGAGTTATTGGATAAAACTTGCTAAAACACTGTCATGTACATGCTTTTATAATATTTTACTAACAAAAAATTCCTAAACTATTAGACTTTTAGCTAACACAGATGTAGAACTCCTTTAAATCAGTTGGCAAGCAAGTACTTACAGTGTATTATTCATTTTGTTTTCACCTTTGCTAGCAACAGCTGAAGAGGTGCCAAAAATGACCGTCATAGCATACAGAGATTCTTGTTTCATTTGGAGGCCTAAAACCAAAGTGATTTGAGCAATATAGTTATTGGTGGTGCTAAATAGTTCGTTTCCAAGAGTTTTAAATTTGCTTTGAGATTTTGAAGAGTTTTAAAAGAAAGAACAGATGAGAAAAAATATTTTAAAAAAAAGAGAAACA
>VXAB01003446.1:34959-175921 GCA_013399175.1 Odontophorus gujanensis | reverse complement strand
TTTTAAAAAAAAAAAAAGATAAGAAAAAAAATTTTAAAAAAAAAAAAAAAAAAAAAAAAAAAAGAGAAAAACGTCAGAAAAGCCAGGGGATGTGAGGCAAAGATAGCAGAGGAGAACAAAGTTTTCCTGGTAGTCTTTTCAATAGGCCTGAACTGAAGCCTTCATGCTACTGAATTCCAGAGATGCTGCGATGGTATCTTGGATCAATCCTGGACACAACTCCTCAGTCATGAAGCTGCTCATGTAGTGCTGGGCTAGGAGGCCCCCAAGGAAAGTTCTGACCTGTTCAGACATCTCAGTGCAGTTCAGACGCAGCACAAAAGTGAAATATCAAATAACATTTGCAAGTCCTATGTGGAGCCACATCTCCAAAGATTCTAACTTGAGGCAAAATGCTTCGGTAAGAAGGCTTCTCTAAACTTACGTTTCACTGAAGTTATTCTTAAACTAGATAGGTTTCTTGTGTTTTGTTTTATTCATTGGTTGCTCATTGTTGTTAACTTGAACAACAAATTGAGTCTTATATATAACACTTAAGGAATATACATATTTCTTAAGCCATTTACCTGGTGTAGGGAACCTGCTTTGGCAGGGGGGTTGCACTCGATGATCTCTTGAGGTCCCTTCCAACACCTATGATTCTATGATTTCTCTCCAAGTGGGACTAGAGGTCAACAGGTTTGCTGCAGAGCAACAAATTCCTGAAATTTGAATAAATGCTGGAAAAGCAACTGGCATTTTGACAAAGCATTGAAGAGATGAAAACATGGAATTTTCTATCTGAAGTCTATTATTTCTCTACTGTTCACCTGACCATTATATTTTTCCCTATAGCATTAACTGGAACTACAGGATAATGTACACAGCAGACAGAGAGGTTTCTATGCTTTGGATCAGATATCTCAATCTAAGGTATTTTTTTCTGTAGTGGAGTCTTAAGACTTTGAGGAACAAGTAGCCTTTTTTATTTATTTATTTATTTTTTTTTTAAGGCAAACACAGGAGTAAACTTCAACGTTAGATTTGCTAAATTAAACTTGTCATTGTCAAGAACCACAATGAAGAGAGAGATTTATTTAATATGCTTTCCACTAGGGTCAAGGACTGAGGTCATGGTTTATGTTTATTTCTAATGTAATAAGCATCAAATGAAAGATGCAAAAGGTTCTCATTTTTAAGACAGAGTTAAAAGGAGCTATTTAATATCCTAAAAGTTAGCGTGTACTCTATTGCAAAGTCCACAGTGTTCTGCAACGTCAATTGCTGCCTATGCAATTAGAGAAATTAAATGGATTGTGTTTCAAAAATAACCTGTGAAGCTATTCAGAAATGATTTCTGCAGCCCCTCAGCTGTCTATTATAACTGCATGGTAAACAAGGCTGGTATGAAACTTTCCCCTGTTTGCACACAGGGTCAGAACATGCATCTTGATCATTTCAGCACAAGCCTGAGGTTCTCATGAATACAAGCCACCAAGAGAAGCTCTGCACTTCCTCCAGCTTCACACAAAGACCACATAATAATACAGTTTTACATTCTCTTGAGTACCCACAAATCAGGTTGACTGCAAAACTGTCCGTTTATGCAAAAGATGTATGAATATTGCAGACAAGTCAAGACTACGCGCAGTTTCAAGTCTGCATGGAAATAAACTTCTCAGCTACAGATGATGGTAAAAGTTTCCCACCTGCAACTTTCTTGCATATTTTTTTCTTGTTCTGGTATTTTATGGACTATAATGTGGCAATAACTTATCACCATCAGTGAGGTAAAACACTAAAGACAGCTCTTCCTCGGCAAGAATGGAAGAACTGCAGGGATAATTAATTAATGTTGTAATATGTAAATAAAGATAATACTTCACAGATGGAATTTTTAACAAGACTTTTTTAATGCAAAAACTCCATCTCTGGTTCAGGAAGTCTCACAACCACAGATCTCATGAGGCTGGAAGAGCATCACTGCATGCTTGCCCCACCTATACATCTGTCCTTGGGCATCCACACTTAACACCTATGGGGAGATGATTCAAGGCAAGAAGAACCTTTAGTCTGGCTTGGTACACTTGATGCTGTGCAAGTAAGCACAGCATCAGATGGACATTTTACACTATTTCTTTTCACCAAATAAAAGTTTTTTGTTAGATTGCTCTTACATTGGTGTACAAAATGAAAATTGAATCAGGACTAGAGAAAGCATGTCGGAACAGGGTATGTATCTGCACAGCTGAGATTTTGCTTCTAGTAACTGGAGAATTCAGTTTCAGAAAAACAAAGACAGCATGGTTATTATGACAAAAAGTACACTGAGAACCTATTATGAAGTCAAACTCAAAAGAATCTGTGTTGGTGTGATGAAAAACTAGACACTGTGGTAGACTTGTGGGTTTTTTAATTCTTTTAATTATCTCCTCCTCATAAAAGTTTCAGGTACTTTAGAATAACAATTGACCAAGAAATAAACATCCTATTCACTCTATGCTTTCAACTCCAGAGCAAACTGGTGTCTGACAGAAGTCAGGTTTTAAAGAATTTCCCAGTGCCTCCAGTGGGTCAACTTCTCTACATCATCAGCTATCATTGTTAGTCCCCCTTGGAGTCTGTATTTTATTTTATTTTTTACACTCTGTATTTTTATTTGTATTTTCTTTCAAGTTTCTCAATCTCTGCCATGTTTGCCTAATATCTAATAAAAAATAATAATTAAAAAAGCTGGAGAATCAGGTAAATACTATACCAGCCTTAGGAGAAAGGATGGTATCTTTCTAACTTTTTTTGCTTTGATAAGACTTTAGTAAGTTAATCACCTCTCTATTTAAAATAAAGACTAAATATTAAAGAACTGAAGCTTAGGGAAAAGGAAAAAAAAAACAAAAAACAGACAAACAAACAAAAAAACCTCCAGATGTGTTCTGCCAGCCAGTTGGCACAGACTTTCAAGGATGTTTTTTCCATAGCCATGAAATTCATAAAGTCTCTCTTCCATGTTTATCACAAGTACCTAAAGAAAAAAAAGTTCAGGATAGTATCTTTCCCTATTACATTGTTTTTTTTCCTTTTAAAAACTTGTAAGAACTGATTACCTTTGAAAATTCTACATGTCCACCAATTTTAGCTAAAGCAAAACTTAGTTCAGGCATTCCTGAGAAGGTTCCTTCCTTGTTCAGATGGACAGGAGCACACAAGTACACAAACACAGAGGTAGTTAGTTAGGGCTTATTCCTTTAGGAAACCTGAGCCCATGTTCAAAGATGGGTTGAGAATCCTCTGTCAAATCCAGCTGAGTTCATGAAATAGTTGGGCTGTCGGAGAAGAGGTGCCACGAGGTTTGTGTAACCCAGCTTTGTAGGGGCATTTGACCTACTGCTTAGCTGAGCTCCAGCTCTGCCACCAGCAGCAGCACCAACCAGGAAATCAGCAGGTGGGAGGAGACAGGGAACAAAAGGAAAGAGAAAAAAAAGAAAGAAAGAAAGAAAAGAAAGAATGAATGAATGAAAAAAGCTTTGCTTGCTAATCTGGTTGATTGATGTGATTAATTGCCACCCACACAGGTAGGTGTTGCTACTGTTTATTTAGCACTCTGCCAGCAACAAGTGGTTAAGATTCTTTTTGGTTGCTCCATAGACTTTGTCTACCTGGAAGTCAAAACCAGTTGTGCCTTATGCATCACCACCAACTGAACAAAACATCGGGAGCACAGAGTAACCAATCCTCATCAGCTGGATGGTAGAGAAACTGCATGCACTTAACCTCCTACCCACGCGCTGTGACTAAGGGGAGACACATATCACACCTTAAGAAAACTCATTTCTTCTAAAATGGCTCCTTCATCAGAAAGGTGCTAGTTTAGCACCAAGTAAAAGACTCTCAGATATATTAACCCCAGGTACCTTGTGGTCTTGAAGATTTAAAAACTCCTTTGTGTTACATTTGGCAAAGTGAGGGAGGGAAAGCAAAAGGAAAAAAAAGTCTCAACAGGACTGTTCTGCTGGGGAGGAAACTTAAAATCAAGAACAAGTACATTGTGCAAAAAGTGCTTAAAGCAGGAACTGCTTTTATGTGGGGCTTTAGTTCTGCACTTACACATCCTGCCTGGACTACATTTAGTAGGAACTGCAACACTTACAAAGAATAGTTAAAAAAAAAACATAAAATATCCTAACTTAGAATACATATATGCATATTTTCATTCCACAAATATCTTTCTAAAAATCTTTTCCAATATTAGTCACTGATGAAAAGTATATTTTGAATACAGCTATGCAAGTCTGCAAGAGTTGAATGACTGTTCACTCCTACCAACTGTTGTATATAAAGATAAGTTACTGCTCCCCTGTCAATCAGAACAGTTAGCATTTCAAGTGTTGTTAATCTTTCTAGAGATCAGGTTTACTTGTACCAGTTTCCACATATTAAACATAACAACAGTATGCTACAAACACGTCAAACATTTTCTAAGATTTCATCTTCAGTCTAGCTGGCAACATTTTTTCATCACATTAGGACTTCACAGTAAGTCTATGAACATATATCTCCCCGCACAGCTCCAGGCCTGTTCTCAAGAAACAACATGCATGCAGATACTTGGCAAAAGAAAAATCTAGACTATGGGAAAACAAACTTTTGGTCAATGATCTATGCCTTAGAAGAGAGAAAACATACAAAAAAGAAAAAAAAGAGCTAAGCTGATCAGCTGCCCTGTTATAAAAGAAAAGCCATCGAGGGAACTTGCAGCACTTTGTGTCATGCTGCTTCAGTGCTTTATCTCAGCCAGGGAACATACTGAGTGTGGTTTTCCCAGCTGAAAATAGGTGTCCATTGTTTTCACTTTTGGTCAGAAGCCAGTTAGTTGTCAAACAGGCTCATCACAAAATTGTTAGTGTGCAAGGCACAACAAGAATACTTTACTTACATGTTCACTGTGTCAGAAATAAAGTGCAAGTATTTCCAGCTGGAATGGAGTGGGAGGGTATATCTTCGTTCACAGGCAATCAAGATGCAAACCTTCCTATTAAACTTGGGTTGAATTGATGAGAAAAGTGGGTGAGGACTCCCAGACAGTCGGCCTGTAACACGCTGAATAAATGTTACACAGAATGTTTTAAATTCTATGGGACAACTACAAAATTATACCCCCTCTTGATCAGATGTGTAGCACATAGGATCCAATATTTCCAGTTAGCCTCTGAAATTTTGCTTTGTTCTCAGTGTTTGCAGATGACATGAAGAAATCTGAATTGTCACAATTTCAAGCCAAAGTTGCTCTGTACCAGAAAGAATAAATCTGTGCTAGCGCTAACCAGTAACAACAAATCTGAGATGTATCACATGCCTGCTTCCGCCTATTAGTGTTGCAGCATTTCTTAGTGTGTAATTAGCACTGTTTACCTGTCTTAGCCAACATCTCTCAGCCTAATATGTGGCATTAAAACTAATCATCCAGACATAGCAAATGCCACATTTCCAGTTCAGGGATAGACAAAGCCCAACCTCTGCCTGCTTCAGACTGTTTTTTTGGACCTTGCTTCATCCTAGCCAAAATGACCATCAGCAGAACAGTTTTTCACAGCACCACAAAGTCTAATGAGCAGCTGCTTGGGCAGGGCTTTCCAGGCTATCCTTGGAGTCCAGGTGAGCAAGCTCAGGTGTGGTCATGTCCAGCTTGCCAAGACCTATCATGCCCGGGGCTTCCAAGACTGGCCATTGCACGTATGAAGGATGATGAAAAGCTGATGTATGACTGGATCTTTCTCAATATTGCCTAAATTCTCACCTCACTTGTGTTGGTTGGCCACATCAAAGCCAACCATTAATATCAGAGACAATGGCTACTTAAGACACAGGAGCTCTGGGATACCTGTATAACCAAAAGGTTAGTAAAGGCCAGCAAACACTGTGGTCCACCAGCTAAAGAATAGAGTTTAGGAAGAAACTGAACATATAATTTGGCCATGATGAAAAGATAATTCCATGGCTACATCAAACCTAGAGCTGAGAATTCTGCTCCAGTGCCATATGTATTACTACAAATAAACATGTCTTGTATCTGTTAACATCAACTTTTGTTCATAGCCAGACTTTCATTTTCTAGGACCTTCATGTCTGCACAATGCTATACCTGCCCCACTAAACCCTTTGCAGGCCAATACTCTTCCAATGTTCCCTGAGCTGGTGTGCCTGCTTACCAGGCAGCATGCCCTGGGTGAGACAGATCTTCTCATATCCTATATTCAAACACCAAACTGCCCCCTTCCCAAGGCATTCCATCCACCAAGTCAGGAAAAACTCCCTTACAATGCTAGTGGGAGGAAGAACAAGCATGTTAAGGACATTCACTCTACTGTACCTACTGTACGTGAAATTAGTATGAGGGACAGTCTGCCTCTCAGCCAAGTTTGGCTGGAGATACCCAAACCAAATAATGTTTTCCACATATACATCTCTTTTATGTTTACCACAAGCAAATGTGACACATGAGTTTACATTCTCTTTGCAGCAGTAGGTACCATGCCTAATGTCCCGTTCCCATCATGTGCATAGCTGAATGCGTATAATACAGAAGGCATGTCATGCAAGTTTATTTTCAACTACTTAAGATGATGTCTCCCTGAGGCACAGTTTCTGTTTAGTTTGTTTAGATGCCACAAATCTAAACCATTGGAAAAAAAGGAAAAGAGAAAGGAAAAAAAAGAAAGATATAGTTGAAAAGCATTAGCAAAGCACTGTGAAAGTCTGCCGTTGGGAGGAAGCAGAAGCATTGCAATCTGAAAAATTAAAAATCCTGTGCCACTTCCTATCATGATGAAAGCAAATTTCATTCAAGTGACAGCAGTAAACTTCCTGCAACTGCACCAATGTCTTTGTGCAAAGCAAAGCCAATAAATACACATATATACAAAGGTGAACAGAACTGACATGCTGATATAACATTAAGAAGGACACTGGGAGTCTGCCTCCCCTTCCACAAAAGTTCTTGTGTCAAGGCTTCCATATCCTCCTGTCTTTGCTTTTCTCCTGACAGCAGGTCAGAGGAAGGGACAGTCTCCTCTAGTGCAGTGGGTTACTCACTCTCATGTACCAAAATAGTAACTTGTTCAACTGACACAAAAGAAAGAAAACATCCTCGCATCCTGTCCTGCTGCCAGCTTTCAAAAGGTAATTAAACATCCCCCTTTTCAAAGAGCAGAGTTCTCCAAGACCACAGTGTTTGAGCTCTGATGTTGTCAAACAACAGGCGGTTGCTTAAGCTTTGACTGACCTTTCCAAAGACCTACAAGCAATTTAATGTGAGCCCTCTTTAGTGAAGACAGAAATGTGCCATTATCTGCTTCCTGTTGTCTAGATTGCTTGGGGTAATGGCAAACTTTAATTCTTGAGGACAAAAATGAACCACTTCAGGCAGACTGAGAAAAACCATGCACAGAAGTTTTGTTACACTAAATCTAGTGACATCTTGATCATGTGAATTTGAGATCCTCTCCCCTCAACCCATTCTGTTGTCTTGTTTCTAACATTCAACAAACAGTAATGCCTATATGCTATGAAGACCTAATCCCACCCTCAAATTAGGAGGTTAGGGTCTCTGAGTGTCTCAAGACCAAGTGTCCATCTGAGAGCTGCTGACAGGTGAGAATGGCTCTAGAAAGACCTGCCTGGCAGCCCAGTTCTGATCCAGCCCAGCATATCATGTTCCAGTTGCACCTGCTTCTTCCCTGTCCTCTATGTAGACGCTGCAGAGATGGACTTAAAATGGGAGTTCACCGAAGTAAAGCAATACTGGTTGAGAAGTCCTTATAGCAGGACAATTTCCTTGTTCCCATGCAATCCATTGGAAACATTAAAAAAAAAAAATCAGTTCAAAAATTCACTCTGTGACTTGTGTTTTGGTTCCTTTAAACTAAGCAGAGATGTGTCCAAAACGAAATACTCAGTTAAATTCCACAGGCTCCTATGTAGCAAACAACCCACTCACTCCATGGGAGATTTGCTTAATTAAGAACCATTAAGTCCCAGCTCTGTTTCATGATTTTACTGTTTGTTGAAAAGTCCCTGAAAGGCAGCCTCCTAGAGAAGCAAACCTCTGCAGACAACATGAAATGAGCAAGTTACACTTTTTCTATTCCCAGACTCACTTGAGCAAGAAGGCTCTTTATCCCAAAAAGTAGAAATAAGGTTCTTCTTCTGCCATCCAACATTCAGCCATTTTATCTCACGTAAAAATGGAGAAGTAAAGCAGACAGATTTCTGAGCTGGAGAGAGTCCTGTAGCAGGCTGGCTAAGGGGACAGATGACTCCAAGCAAAGCTGTGGATTCTGCATTTTGTCTTTGACTCAGTGAGTTCATTCTCTGCACTGCCTTTCTTTCAAGTTTTCCTCTCTTTAGGCCTATGTAGAATGCAAGAATTACTGCCAGGAAGCTTGTCTCTCAGATTCCTTCCCCTCTGCTCCAGATATCTGAGAGGTAATGATGTTCTAGTGAAACCAGAAAATTAAAAACAATCCATCCCTTCTGCCACAAATTCATCACACAAGCCTTCTCTTTCCTCCCTCTGTGAGGTGAGTGAGAAGATATGTGGATACCAAAGCTGCAAGGGGAGAAAACAGTCACGCCAAACAATGCAACTTGGCCAAGCCTTCTCAAGACATCAATGGCATGGCAAGGATTAGTGTGTATTTTTTAGACCAGGTAATAACAAGAATTACTTACGGCAGCAGGCTGCTTGCTGTTGCTTATGCCTAAAAAGCAGCTGTGGGCAAGGGAGAAAGGAGCACAGAAGGATACGAATTACCATCATGCTTTCTGAAACAGCTGTTACTTTCCCCCAGATTTCTCACCATGCAAAAGAAGGAGAGGCAGCCAGCCCAGGTTTCCTTCAGGGCACTTTCCCAGCTTGGTGGCAGGAGCAGACAGGTGTTAGCTGTTTTACCTTGGGCCAGCAAATTTAATTCTGCCAGCACCACCAAAAAGATGTCTGAACTGGCCATGCTCAAACACAGGTCAGGGTCATACCTTGGGAGCTTCAAAAATACCATAGCAAAATACCATTGGCCACAAAAAAGTAATGCAATGCGTCAAACTGTTGCTGGCATTTCTGGAAAGTACCTTTGGATTTTGTTTTCAGCAAGGCTGCATCCTCACAGAAAACACATAAGTTCTGCAGTCATACAGAGGAGGGAATTCTGGATCAGGTGCTTTTTAAAAACAAACAAAAGAAAAACAACCAATACCACTTGCTGGAAATTTGGGAAGGAAAAATAATGAGACAATCTAAAAATTGTTAAACTAAATAAATTCTTCTGATAATCAGGTCAAAGCACATGGTTAAGCAGGGGGCTGATTCTTAAATTATTTGTGAGCGTGCAAGTGCAGCACCAACTCTGAAACTCATCTCCAACTGCATCAATGATGTATTCATGTATCAACAAAAAGAACTGTCATTAGAACTCTTACTACTCCGAGGTAACCCTGCCAAGAACATTTGAGTAGTCTATGAACAGAGAAAACAGGGTCAGTCCCACTGCCTGAAAACCCTTCTTTGCTCCTTACCATTTCTGTTATTTGCCTGGCTTCTTTCTTCCCTCTGTGCTAGATCCCAAGTCCCTTTGGAAGAAAAATATGAAGAAGGCCACAAAGATGAGACTTTGAGTTCAGCTAAGGCAGCAAAAATTTTGGAGTATATTTTATCTCTAATTAAAATGAACGACAAAATGGAAGCCACCACAAAACTTTTCTTCCACTTGAGTATCTTTCTATGAAGACAGGGAAAAAAAAATCTAGATCCAATATTCAATGAATTTCAGGATTCTTACATTTCTTAAAAATTTATGAAAAAATTCTCTTGTCCTTCCATGGAGAAAGAGGCAGTACAAAACACACAAAAACTGTGAGGTACACAAATACACATGAAATTCAACTGAGTTGAGCTCATCTACATAACACTGATTTGTCACAGGGTAAAAGTGTAATTCAACATAATGAGGACCAACTACTTCCTCCTTATGTGTGAGGCCCATAGAATCATTTTACTTAATCAGCTTAATGCTGTTCAGACAGTAGCTACAAACAGCTGATTCTTCTACCAACCAGTATTTATCAATTTCATTCTTTGGCTTAGTTTATAATCTTCCTTCATATCTCTGAAACCTCTGTCCATCAGCTCATCTTGATTTGCTATTGTGGAGCTTATTTTTAATATATCATTGTGCAAAGTAATTCATTCAACAAAGCCAGAAGCTGGCTGCCAGACTGTTTTCTTTGGGGGTAGGGGTGTGGAAAAAAGGGAACTAGCTATAGAAGGAATTATCTATGGGAAATGTCAGATTCATAACCCTTCTCACTTGGTGCACAATACTGTATATTGTATTTCCAACTGGTTTTGATTGAAAATATCTGTTAATGTTCATGCGACAAGCTCTGTCACCATAGCTCTGCTCATGTATCCGTCTAAAGTACAAGATGAATTAATTTAATATACTCCTGAAAACTAGACCTACTTTTCTCTACCCTGACCTATTTTTAATAGCTGTAACAGGAGTTCAAAGAAAAGCTGCTCTGCCTGGAGCTGCACCTTCCCCAACGTGATTGCATCACTAACAGCCACAAGAACCCAACAGACAATGTAGCAAACTTTCATATGAACTGTGAAAAGTATTCTCATGCTTGAATTCATAAGCAACAACATTAACTGGTCAGACTCCATAGACAGCTGAAGTGATAAACAACCTTTCCCTATTGAGAACTTCCTTTCCCTTTTGAGAACAACAGAGAAAAGTTCCCCAACACAGCTACTGAAGGCAACAAGCCTTACAGGTGTGAAAGTGGATGGGTTAGGGGAAAAAAAAAAAACCACCACAAATTAATTTGGATGCTAAGCTCACTTGCTTGTTCAAGTACACCTCAGCTTTACAACCAAAATCTTTCTTTTTCTATCTGCCACTGTGAATGCCCCACTTTTGGAGATCAAAATCTGGAGCTAGTCAGGTACAGAACCAACATTGAAAGCACTCTTTCTTGTTTGGATGTGAAAAGAGAGAACATGGTAAGTAACTGTGAGCAAAAGATGAGTACAGTGAGCAAAAGCATGCCCAAGTTTCAAAGGAAAATGATTTCGGAGACAGCTCAGACCAACACTTCAGTCCACGCAAGTCACATGAGCACCAGCAAAACCACTTGTCTGCATCAGATCACCCTTCACATAAGAATGGCTGTTCAACCCAGTACGTAGATGACCAGGTAGATATGCCTCTGAAATAACCATGTAAAATTATTATTGCAATTAATTGCTTCCGAGTTCCTATGTCTTGTATATTTGAATGTAAACAGACAGAGAACTTATTCACTTTTAAAACTCGGAGTTCTCTCCCCACCAATACATACACTCAAGGCACAACTATTAAAACTTCAAGATCCAGAATGACAGATTCAAAGCAACTTTCAAGTGTCATGAGATCAAACCACAGGGAAAATTCCCTATAGGGACAATCATGTGAGAGTTCAATAAAGTCCACCTGATGAGACAATTCAGGCAAGCATCCAGGCAGTGAGTGGGGCATCTCTAACCGTAACGTATGCAATAAATATTGTTGATTGTGAAAAGCATGTTGCTGCAACAAAATTATAGGCAGTAATACCATGTTTGGGTCAAGAAGAGAAAATTCTAACTTGTTAAATAAGCTTTATTTGTAAAAGTTTGCCTGAGGCATTTGCTTCCTTCCAAAGGCTCCGCAGTTTTTAATACATTCTATTCCTTGCAGAAGTACTTTTGATCTTAAATTTTGCTGAAGAATTGAGCTACGTCAAAGTAATAAAAATCAACAGCACCACTCCCACCTTCTCCAAGATTGTTTTTGGTGTTATTTTGATGCCTCGGGAGTCTCTTCAGCATTATAATAACTCATTTACATATGAACAACTTGTAGCTGTCATCAAGTGATGTTTCATATCTTCAGGCTGCCTGTACCAGCAGAGCTTGAGGCCTACTGTCTGTCCTTCTCTGATGTGGGGTAGAGGTGCTTTCCTGTAAACTACTTATAACTTTCCTTTCTAATAAACTGAATTGACAGCTCTTTGCAGTTGTCTACCCACAATGCCATGATAAAGGTTTATGAGTGACTCAGTGATCTGAGGGGAGTGCTGGCTGGATCAAAGTCCATTACATATACAAGTCCTGACACTTCAAAATACCCCTTGTGAAACAGATTCTACAGCAGTGCTGCAGTATCAAAAGACAAGCACAAGTGTGTCTGGAGCTCCTCTTGGCACAAGGAAAGGGAAAGGGTGCTCAGCAATAGTGAGGAGACTCCAGCAGTTGTCACTGGTACTTGTCCACACTCTGGGGGAAGGTGGTCATTATCTGAATAACCAGAATGAGAATAGGTTGGAATTCCATTACCAGCATTTTTAATAAGGAGCTGGGAGACAAACTTGCTGCTGACTGTTATTTGGACTGGCTTTGCAAACACTCACTCTGCTATTTGGTACGACTACAGCTCTGGTTTCAGATTTTCTGAACAATAACTTGGAACTTACTGGATAGTAGGAGGCACTCTAAGGAAAGATGTTTCTCTCATACAGGCTTGGATCCAGCCAAGCAACAAAGAAGCCTCATGGATTTCAAGCAGAAATGCAGATAATGCAGTTCAATATATATATATATTTTTTTCTGACTGTGGATCTGGTTTTCTTTTGATTCTGATTAGCTTTATTTCTGCCCATAATCTAACAGATTTCATTCACAGATGTGTAGCCCTCGTGACTTGTCAGCAGTTTGCGGGCTGGTTTGGTCTAGTTCCATGATGACTGGGGAGGGGGACCCAAGGACCCACGCACCAGGAAAGAGGAAGGGGGAAAGGGAAAAGCGAAAAAGGGAGATGGGCCTGGAAACAAAACAGCAGCAATGATCTGAGGAGGAAAGCTAATTTACTGAACAAAATATTGAAAAACAAAATGACTAGAAAATCTTCTAAACTATTACTTTTTGACTTCCAGTATCTCATAAATCATTATATTTCATGCCACTACTGTATCAAAAGTCTTGATTTAAGTAACCCGTGTTTTCTGAAAGTGTTTCTGATCTGAGGACTGAGGGGTATGGTCCAGTTTGTTCAAAGGTTAGTCTACCACTTCAAACTGAAACGTTCCCTTCTCTGTATCTTAAGAATACCTGGATACAGCTTTCAGACACTTGTGTTCATTAGGTTATTGATTCTTACAGAGAGAGGCAACTTCATAAGCAATCTGTTGTTTTATAGAAGGCTGTATTTTATTGCAACCTGTATAACACTACTGTATCTCAAACTAATTCTTATGATTCTTATCTCATTTACACAGAAAATGACAATAACTTGAAATCGGTTTAGAAAGGATTGAGAAAGCATGCTACTTGGAGGCTGATTTAAAATAAAATCATAATTGTTTACGTTGGAAAGACACTTAAGATCACCAAGTCTATCCATCATTTAACACTATCAGATCCACCATTAAGCCATGTCCCTAAGCACCACATTTACACATCTCTTAAATGCCTCCATGAACAGCAACTTTACCACTTTCCCAAGCAGCCCATTCCAGTGCATAACCATGCTTTCCAGAAATAAATTCTTTCTGATATCCAGGAAGATATCCTCTCCCCATGCAGATTGAGGCTGTTGCCTCACATCCTATTACTTTTTACCTGATAAAAGAACCCAACACCACCTTGCTGCAATCTTCTTTCTGAGAGTTGTAGAGAACGGTGAAGTCCCACCTCAGCCTTTTTCTCCACACTAAACCCAAGTTCCCTCAGAAGCTCCTCATACGCCTTGTCTTCCAGGACAATTTTTTCAACCTATTCTTCCTCTTCACCACTATGGGTGTTCTGTTGAGGAACAAACATACAGATTTTGAAAGGAACTGTTGTGGAGAAGTTTCACATACCAGACATTAGTTAACAAGTACCAGCTTTGCCAACACTCACAAACAGTTTGAAAAATCATAAAGGTTTGGACATATTCTTGCATGACCAATGTGAAAGAGGTGCTCTTTTGTCTTTGTGCCAGAGGGAGAAGGTAGCTCTTTCAGCATCCAGTCTGCAATGAAATAAGGTGGGGGAAGGTGTCTCTTATGGCTGTTGGCAGGATCTGCTGCAAGGTTTTCACATCAGAATGGAAGAGTAAGAAACACCAGCTACATTGTTCTAGTAGAATCAGAGCTGATGGGATGTTTCACCTCCTCTCCTCGAGGCCACAAGAGACCCCACTATGCCCAAATAAAGAGAATTCTTTTGGTATGTGGGTATATTGAGTACAGACTGTGCTGCATTTTGGAGGGACAGAAAAAGGTTTGCCAGATTCTGCCAATAATAAGTGGAGTTAGGGAGGGAGTGTGAAATACATTTGTGTAATTTCTATTTTCCTTTGGGTTATCTTTTTTGAGTTCTCTAGTGGCCTCTGGCTCATAACAGGTGTTAAATTGCTGAGACATTCAGGAGTTCCAAATCCTTCTGCCCAGAAGGAAAACAAGGACTGCCGTTACCTAAGAGGAAAGGGGACACACACAAATACAAGATGAAAATCTCTTAGCTTTTTTTTCAGACCTGTGGAATTGGGAAACAATTACTACAGCTCCCTGGTCTCAGCACAACTGGTGGTACCACTTTATTGCTCCTCCCTTCTTATTTGTATCACTACTATCCCCATTTTTCACCTAGCAGCAATCAAATAAAATACATTTGTAAGGGAGTTGTGTGCTGATGGGAAAGGGTACATGCAGCTGCTCACATGATCTCCCCCTTCACGCCTCTCAATAACTTCTGATCATTCTTATTTGGTTGATACATCTCAGTAACAGCAGAAGAGAGCTAAACTGCTTACAGGTGAAGTGTTCCAACTTTACTGGGTTTGATGACATCATCCAGGTTCTTTGCAAACCTTGATACTCAGAAAAACACTTATACAGATGTCTACAAGCTAATTTCACATTTCTGTCAGAATAGCGAGAAGTCATTCTGTGAGTCACCATGCTTGCTTTTCTATCTTTCTCTATCTGACCCTGCTGTCCAAGTT
The DNA here is from genome assembly GCA_013399175.1 of Odontophorus gujanensis. NCBI lineage: Eukaryota > Metazoa > Chordata > Aves > Galliformes > Odontophoridae > Odontophorus > Odontophorus gujanensis. Next base: position 160,880 of record VXAB01003446.1, on the reverse strand, counting down.
ACTTCATATAAACTACAGATGTTACACAGACTTCAGCAATCCACTCTCCACTCCCTTCAAGATGTCTAAACAACCTTCTGATGTACTAAGTAGAGTGCACATACCACAGTGGGGTTTGTTCACATGCACAGCTCTCCAGCAAAATGCTTTGCTCTCACATGCAACTAATACAGTAAAAAATACATCCATTTATTTTGCCATGGCATTAACTGACAAATGCCTGAGTCTCTCTGTTGAGACAAAGATGTGTACTGACTCTCACTGGTGCAATCATGAGAGTTCACTAGTGTGCTGTCATGTGCTGCCAGTGACAATGGGAAATGAAACATCTTGCAGAGGCCCAATACGCAGAGTTGTAAGCTCCTGAACAGGCATAGGAAGAAACATATTCCAGAAGCCATCATTCCTTTGCTATAAAAACAACACCCAAATCATCCCTATTTCATATGCTTACAGGAACTTCTGCTAGTTACTTTCACCTTTCAAAGTCTCTATCCACCCTGACAAAAGCGAGCAAGTAACCCAAGAACAAACAATAAATTGTGACCTCTTTTACTCCAGCCACTTAATACATTACAGACTTCGCATTCTTGTAGGAGTGTCTGGAAACTTACTGGTTTTGCTTTGTGTCTGCTATGGGTTGTCTATGACTTAGCAGAAAAAAACATCTGATGCACATGTCCACATAAACATAAATCTGTAGATATTTTTAGCCGATTTATAGGTAGCTATATATATAAGCATGTACGCTCAGGCAGATCTCACATGGGGAATTTGTCCAACTGCAGGGAGAAAAAAAATCTAACGAAGAGCTGACCCATCTGACCCCTGGCATACCTGCCTTTTGTAGGAAGGGGCTGTTTATTTAAGGAGATGCTTTACAGATGATTGTATCTTTGAGACACAAACACGTACACACACTGCTGGTTTTAAGCAAGCTAAACTTGCAGAACTGAAGAAGGGAATTCTTGGGAAAAAAGAAAAAGAACTTGTTCTGACAAAGCCAATGCTATTATGTTTTATCAGCTTCACAGGTACGTTTCCAAAGGACACTTGGATAGTGCTTGTGAGAAAAAAAAATGTTTATGCAACTTTTGTGTAAACTTCCTTTAAAAGCCCTGGAGTTTACAGATGTTGGAGGACACAGGAAAGCACCTGTCTACCAGCGCTCCTCACCTGATTAGAGGCTTTGTCACCCCTTGGTCACCACAGAAAAGATGCTTTTTCACTGCCAGACATCAGATACACCCATTTGACCCAACCTGATGAACTACACAACCATCTGAATGTTAACAAAAGGAGGCTTCATCACTCCAAGGAAAAGCTGTCATGTGATTTCAGATTCCTATCTCATTTGTCCTTCAGTAGATAATCTATCACCTTTCAGAAAACACTTTTAAAAAAAAGACCACCATTCTCCCAACCTGCCCATGTTAGACAAACAGATTTGGTGGTCTTTTCATCACAGAGCAGCAGTTCAGGAAAAGATTCACCATGAAATGTCAGAAAACAGAAATAAATCCTTTTCTGGAGCTTTTTATTTTCACCAAGCCTTCAAATCATTCTTAAAACTATCACTGGGGTGAGTTTAGATTTGGGTTTTGTAATTTCATTAACTTCAGTGCTTTGACATGCTCAGTGTTCTCACAGGGTTAGATCTCAGATCACTTTGTAGAAGCCTGTCAATAACATCTTTCCCCTCAGCATGCAAGAAAACCAAGGCATAGAGGCACACTGAGGACATGAGGTGGTTCAACAACCTGTACTGTGAATGCTTAACATACTGAAAACAAGAGAGTTTGCATTTTATACCATTCTAACTTTTAGGAACAATAATCATCATAAGGAGAATCTGCTACACTTCTGAAGAAATGTCCTTCAACTGGTATTTCACTCAGAGATCAAACATTTTTTATTAATAGGAACATTGAACATTCTGAAGTAATAATAATAATAATAATAAAGTTATAAGAGTTTATGGAAAACATAAAAAAGAAAAAGGAGGAAGAGAACACAAGCACTCTTGTCTTGCTCTAGGGCTTGTTTATCCAGCCTGAATTTAACCATCCCTTGTAACAATCAGCCCAGCCCAGCTTATCTCTCTAAAGACAATACTCCTTGGCGTTAGTGCCAGCCAACCCGATTGTAATCACCAACCTGAATTCAGACCCAGTTTATAGAAATGGCAAATTGAATTTTACCAGCAGCAGAATGAGCTAACACAAACACTATCATGAAGCCCTGCCCTTTGTCAACACTGCACTCCTGTCTCCAGTCCCATGTAATGGATTTGTTATACGTGTTCCCACATAACTTCTAACTATGCTGAAGAAATTATCACTTCATTTCATCATATCAGCATTAAAGTGCCAGAGAAAAAGGACTGCAACTTAACAGTTAGAACAGAAAAGGGACATGTTACACTCTACGTATTAAAGACAATTTGTACAGAAATCAAGACTGGAAGATTTTGGATATGGGTAAAAATTATAGGGAATTCTGGCCCACTAACAATAGGGATCTGAATGAACCAGGCAATCACAAAGGTAGTGGCTGAAGTGAATAATTAAGGACACACTCATTCTGCAATTAACATCGTAGCTTTTCAGATTATTGATGGAATACTTCACACAAAATATTTGTGAAATCTTGTTTCCTTTATATATTTGTACCAGCCCATTTTCCCAGGAAAAACAGATTAAATGCTCTACCGTGAATGGGAGAAAGTGGGCCACCTCTGTTAATTCAATGCTGCTGAAAGAATAAGCTGACTCACAGATAGAATTGCAATGAATAAAGAGAAAGGAAACATTGGTTACATGACGATATTTGTCACTCCAGACAAAGTCTGTTGAAGTTCATTGTCAAACCTTAAAAAAAGGGTGTAACTCTTCCCTTGAAAAGCTTTCCCTTATTTAAAAAGCTAAAGTAACTGCAATTAAAATCGATACATGAAAAAGCATATTATTACAGAAATTAAACAGTCCTCGTTTTCTTCACATTTTTTGCTGGCTAATGAGACTGGAAAGTTCTAGGAAATGTAATAAATTAGAGGAATTGTCTTTTTTTTACCCTAAAATTCCTTTGCTCATGTAAGAAAATAAAACAATGAGGAGAAAACTTAAAACCTGTGTCTGAAAGGAACACAAAGTATTAAATGTTAATATCCTTTAAAAGAAAAAGAGGCACTTTCTTTATTCTATATTGATTTTTTTCCTGTCTGAAGTAAGTTTTGACACTGATGTTTGACATTTTCATATTTGTTAAAAAGAATAGTAGTAATAATGAAGACAAATTTCCCTCCTGCCTAACCACGCTTCTGACACTTTGCTTCAGTGGCCATAGTTGCTCACGAGAACTCCTTGCTCACCCCAACAGAGCAGGACAGTTCTTACATCCTTAACATCTTGTGGTGCTGTATGTGAGGAGGAAGAAAGAACAGAGCTGTTCACTGCAGCAGTGTGGGAAACCTGCACAGATCCCTGCTGCCATCGACTGCTGCTTGTCGAACTTGCAACCGTACAGCCAATCTTACTACTTCTGAGAGGGAGCAAATGCTCTCCTTATTCTGCAGTTGGATCTCCACCAGGCTACAAGCTCAGCTTGCTACAGCAAGAAATAGCACTAAGATTCCACAAAAGGGGGAAAAATAAAGTAAAATAGACCTACACCCTGCTGGAGAGCTGAGAGGAAATAAAATGGCGCCTTCTAAACTGGCGTGCCTCCAAAGGGCAATATCTGAGCTTTACTCTTTCAGTTATTCCCATTAAAAAAATAAAATTATCACAAATGTTTATTCAAGAGTGAATAAAACGCTTGAATCAGATAGGCTTTATCTGATAGCAAGGTAATGACTGACTACCAAATCACATGGCAGCAAAACATTTTTCATAGATGTGGTAATGTGCCCTTACCTGAAAACCTCTGATTAAACAACAGAGGAGAGGCGGGGGGGACCACAGATAAGGACAGAGAAATCATGTAACACAGTAATAGTAGCAACACAGAGCAATACTCTCAAGGGGTAAAAAGCATTTGGACATCCACCTAAAAACTATATTTTTGCCTCTACTCTGTTCTGTAGTCCTACTGCCTTTCAATTAAGTGTCCCTTGATTTAGTTTATCTGGACAGATGAGCATGACCAGGCATTTCCTCATTTCATTTTATTTCTGTGGCTTCTATTGCACGCAATGACAGCTTCCACAAGGCTTCTATTATTTACACTAAAATTCACAAGTAACAAATCTGTTTGTTATCTTATATAACAAATGTTGTATAATTAATCTTGAAGTTTCAGTTGGACTCCCAGGAAAAAAATAAATAAATAAATAAAAAGGAAGAAAAAGGAAAGAAAAAAAAAACTAGAGGAAGGAAAACCTCTGAGTTCTCAGGGAACATTCCTAAAAAATTGTTATACAATTACACAGCAGTAAAGTTTACAAGAAGCAATTTACTTTCCCTAAAAATTCAATATACGCTAAGTTGCTGGCAATTTTCAATCCTATTGTATTGCAGCTGCTTTAATGCTCTGTGGAACTAGCAATTTCATTGCTGACCATTAATCTTCAAACATTTTTAGAAACTCATAAGAGTGAGCCTGGAAAGCCATGGTATCAGAGGAAACAGGGATGAAATAGACTCCGAGGGGTTATCTAAGCAGGATCAGCAGTGCCCAAACCACCCTAGCAGATGTTTGTCCAGTATATTCTTTAAAAGTCATGGTGGTGAATCAAGGAACACAAAGCAAATTTGTAACAGAGACCAAAGAATTCAAGATTCATTCTGAGAAATATTCCAAAACATACTTTCCTCACACGTTAACTTCAGTATAAACGTGTTTACAGGGTGCAGTATTCTTGAGCTATTAGCCACCAAACAGTGTAAATCTCGTCAGGTGAGTATTTTGCCCCTTATTTTGGAGTTTGGGCAGCTCTTTCCAATTCTGCAGCTTCTTTGCTGGATATGCCAGTCACAGCAATGGAACCATACCACAACACACAAGTGTTGCAGTAGAACCTGACAGCTCATTGGCAGAAGAGGGCGCTTTCAGGTGAAGACATTTCTGGAAGAAATGAAGTTTCTATATGAAGTTGGAGACATCCTTGGCAATTTTTATAGCAAAAATATCACTCTGCATTGTTCATAGATTGGCGCTTCCTAAATGGTTTCCCTTTGCTGACCAACCAGTGTACTACACAGTCTACAGAAGGAAGGATCAGTCATAGAAAACTAAGAGAATTCAATGATTCCAAAGTGAACTTGAAGAAATCAAAAACCTACTGGTCTGCAACAATTTCACTGTGACCAGATTCCTCTCACTTTAAAGCATTCATATATCTTACGCTGGTATACATGTGTATTTGGTAATCCCTCATACCCTCTTAGAAGATAGCCTGAATACCTCCATGACATCGCTCAAGCAAAGGCAATGGCTATACTGAAATAAAGCATTTGAGTTCAGCACCAAACGCTGGTGACACTTTTGTCACACATCACTCCTCAAATTCAGTCATATGGTGACTACACAGAAGAGACTGCCTTTTAACAGTGATTTCAGGTAAGGTGCACAACTTCTCCATGAGGAAAACCAGTTTATTCCCACTCTGTCAACTGCTGATCACTTTGCACAGTAGCAGAGCCTGGTCCCTGAAGAAGGGTGGGGTGCCTCTTTCCCACTGAACTGGGAAACAGGGTCAAGAACAGCACTGCACCCTCCAAGGCAGGTCCTCAAAATGGATGTTCCAAGTTCTGATGTAGCTTTCCTAGGACCTTCCACCTCAGGGCATCTGTTAAGATGGTCTTTGGAATTGCTTGCAGAGTACCCTCTCCTGCTGACCACATGTGGGTCCAAGTGTATAAATTTATATATGTGTATATATATATATATTATTCACAGATCCTTTCCACCAAATCAATAACAAACTGGAACGTTCTTGCCATCCTCTTCATCATCAGCCTCACAAACCACCTCAGGTTCACCAAGGTGAAGCCATAAAGAAGGATTCTATTTTACTGTTCAAATAACTACTGTGAAGAGAGGCTGGATATTATTACAGCTACATATTGCACTCATATCTGTTCCACTGCAAAATGCAATTTGTGTTACATAAATGCATTAGCAGTATTGCAGTTATATAACATAACAGCCAACAAAGTGAAGGATGACCCTAGCAAGGAAAATATGAATCAGCTTGCCCTATCAAGTAGCTTACAACAAATTATAGCAGCCTACAGATTCCTTTTAGTCAACCAGAAATTGCTCATCAGAACACAAATAACTGACATTTGAGTCAGAAATTTCACTGAAATGATTTTAATATTATCAATTAAAGAGGATGAAGATATTTCTGTAACTTTAATAAGAAAAAGAACATCTGTGATTTGAGGAAAAAATTCAGAAATTAACTTATCCCCCTGCTTCTCAGAGAGGCTTCTTTTTTGGAAGTACACTATGTTCTCTCCCCCAACTGGTTCCACTCACTGCTCCAAATGCTATAGAACAGCTCCAGCTTTGAACTATGCTAATGACCAGACATCAAGCAATTTTCTCTGGGTCTAAAAACAATTCCACTTGAATTGAGTTATCTAAAAGAGACATTTGGTATATATATATGTATATGTATATACGTATCTGGTACAGTTCAATGCAGAACTAGTAGATAGACACAAATCACTTTGGCAAAGCCAGTGTAGCTTTTGAAGTACTTTACTATAGAACCCAAACATTCACAGTAGACTTAGGTATGCCTGTTCTTTGATGCAGTGAGGATTAACCTCCTACTTTGTATGCTTATTTGAGTAAGTACACAGAAAAAAGAAAACACTCATATGAGTGACCCAAGAAAAATCTGGGCACCATTTGGATAAATCAAAGATTACGCGGCTCACTCACCTATTACATTTAGCAATGCTAACACAGACAGCATGATGTCTGTTAAAGATATGCTAACTGTATTCTCATGAGCACAGAAAATAACCCTTGATGGTTAAAACAATTAATAGCCTGTAGTAGACACCAAACGCCTACGGAAAAGGTCTCTTGTAATGCTTTCTGCTAATCGGGCTTCAGTATCGCAAAGACTGTTTCATGGGCAGTTTCTCAGGCAGTGGTGCTTCCTTACTCCATGCGGACTGTTATAGCACTTTGAGCATAAACTCAGAGGGGGAAAAAATGCTTTCCACAAGGCTCGGTTCTATTCCAAAGAAAAGGAAAAGAAAAACACCCACTTGGCCTTCTTGAATTTTGAAATAGGAACTTGGAAGTTGGAGCCAGAGTGACCTGGAGTTTGTCAGGGCTGAACAGAAGCATGCAAGTTCCAGTGGGCTTACACATTTACTCTTCCTTTTGCACCCAGGAATAGTTTCTGGCCTACTCACTTAACCCATTGCCTCACAATTCAGCAACAGATTCCAGGCACTAAAACTTCAATTGCATTTAGAAACAGAGGTTTAATTTGATTTGTCCAGGCCTGAATTTTAAACATTTGCTTTCTACATCACTCAACAACAAATCTCTCTGCTCTGCAGACAGCTGCATCTCCTAGCCCCTAATGTTCTTGGTACTGAGAGTTCAGAATGGTGGTTATTGCCTGTAAGAAAACTTTCAAACATAGCAGATAAGCAGAATATTCAGGTGGCTGATCTGCAAGGAAATGAAAAGCAGTTCCTTCAAATTAAGTTATCAGAAGAAACTGCTTACTCGCAGCATTAAACATGCTGACAATGTATGGACTGAAGGTAGAGCCATTTGTTTATTTTTGGGCAACTATAGTATAGGAGTGACCTGCCAAACCAGAGGGTGGAATTAGCAATTACTGTCACTTGGCTTCTCTGTTCAGTATGCATGCACGAAGAGGCATGACAACAGATCCAGACGGATAACACAAGGAAACAGTTGGTACATGGTGGGATTGGTACATTGTGCAATTTAAACAAACAGTGTCTAATATCAAGAAGGATGAGTCACGAGCGTGCATATGATCTCCAAGGTTTGTTAGTGAGCAGATTCAGATCCCCATACTTCTTCCACAAGAATACAGTTAATGTCTTTAAAGGAAAAATTATTCCACCCTTGGTGTCCTGTTGAATATGGTAAAGGGTATAAGCCTTATGTGGACACGTTATCAGGCACGCTATGATGAAATTTGACTTTATGCAGTGATTTCAGAAACAGAAAGGATCTTGTGTTATGGTGTCATGCCAGAAGGTATAAGCACTCACTACTGCAGGGCTGCAGTATTGCTTGTTCAAGGTGTGAAATCACTGGGTAGGTAGAAACAAGGGGTAGATAGGAAACTAATTCAAACGACAACAAATAACTGTTCCTTCCTATCAACTTAACCCCTACAAATTACAGGGAAGACTGTTAATACTTACAGTAAGGCTGAATGAAGAGTCTGAATTCCCTTATTTCAGACTGGGTTGATCAATCCTGAAAAAATCAGCAAGGCTCCCACGTTCACTGTTCGCTTTTACTTTCCTAATATCAAACATTTATTTCCAGGGTACACTTAGTAAAAAATTTCCAGAGCACCTGGCCCATCTCTCTCATTGCTTGAATAATCTCCCTGTATTCATAGTTCAGCATTTCCCAAAAGACAAAGGATAATACACTCATGTTCATAGATTCCTCTGAAAGTAACGCCTCCTAATTATTTTCACGAAAACTACAATGAATAGAAAGAACATAGTAACACTGTTTGATAGAGGAAATTTTCAGCTACCAAACACTAATTTTCAACAAAGTCACCACCATCAGCCGGGAATTTTTGCCTGCAGTGAACAAAGCCTGCATGCTGTGCTCATAAAAATCTGCACCATTGGAAGTGACCTGCTGTTGCCATTACCACTGCTGAAATGCACCACCCACCATCACACTCTGCCCGCATCCACTGGTTAGTTTCCAGAAATGTTTAGCAAATGTCAATAAATGTCAATGAATGCCATTTTTTCCTCTTGGAGGAACTCAATGATACACCTTTGCTTCATACACATTTCCATACCAGATGACACTTTGTAAGACTGCCCCTCTGCTCTCATCAGTTGCAGAATAACAAAACGTAAGGGAATATTAGCTCAGCCTCTACTGCCATACCATCAACATCCATCACTGACACTGTGGGATGACATAGTAAAATGGGCGGCATTACTTTTGGAGCAGCCCCTCTACACATACGTACACATGGACTTACATGGGTAGAATGACTCTGTGCTTGTACACTGGCACCATGCAAGAGATTAAGAGAAAATCACATCATTAAGAATGGAGGATAGATGTCTAAATCCTCACAATCACCGCCAGAAATGCGTTTGCTTAACCATCTGTCATGTGCTTGAGAGATACATTGCACCAGTGATCAAAAGTACTGTCACAAAACTGTCTGAAGGAACAACTTCAGCCTAAGAAGACTAACTGCTTCCTTGTGCAACATTTCACCATTCATAGAAAGACAAATATTGTCATTGGCTGCCCTACTCGCAAACTATCTTCTGATTCTAGGCATCAAAGATTTTAAAGGCATCGTAAAAACTTAAAATCATTGTGAAAACTGATAGATTATTTCCAGATTCATCCAGGACAGTTTGTAATCTGCCTGAATGATCTGAAGGAAACCAGCAATAGGTTTCTGTATGACATGAGTTCTATGCATTTCATAGCTTTCCAAGCTCTGCTATGTAAAATAGTTGGCTTACAAAGTCTGATAGTATTTTACTTAGTCAGCTAGTACACACAAAAGAATTAAATGGAGTTTGTGGTTTATGGATGCCTAATCACACACGGACCACTTCAGAGATGCACTACACCAAACACAACTCTCTTCTTTGTTAGGTGTCTACACATCAAATGAAAAGAAAAATACTTGCTTTTCCAGACTGAATTGACTAAGTAGCATGGTTTTATGATTTTTTGTTATCAGTATTCCATGTCATGATATTGTGTAGTGTGTTGACGGTTGGAGAACTAATGCTCCAGTTCCGTGGATCATCAATAGTTCTGGGTATGGCTGTCTCAGAAGAGAGGAACAAGCATATACCCCAGAGGACTTTGCATTACTTTGCATTTTTCCATTTTCCATTTGGATGGAGGGATGGAACTGTTCGCAGGTTGCAAGATCCCTCTCTTTCCCCTTTTGGATCATCCCAGTAGCATGTGAGCTCCCTAGCCATCTTGCAGACTAGGGCCTTCAGATTTTGGACACTTTCTTTCATATTATTTGATTTATTAGCTTCAATTATACTGCATTATATTGTGTTATTTTGCATTCCAATACCTTATTTAGTAAATTAGCTTTCCTCCTCAGATTGTTGCCACCGTTTTGTATTTAGGCCCATTTCCCTACCCTTTCCACTTTTTTCCTTTCCCAGGATGTGGGTCTGTGGGTCCCCTCGCCCCATATGTCACAGACATGGGCTGAACCAGCCCATAAACTGTTGACCCCAAGTACCCCTGTTCTTGTAAAACAAATCTTCATTTTTATGTTTTATTCTAGCAAAAAAAAATGAAGTAGAGGAATATTACTACATTCTCTCTTGATCATAAGTAGGCAGAATGCAACAAATCACCAAATTCCAGCCTGAGGAGCTATAATACAATTACCATCTCTGTTTCAGCCAGATCTTTATCTCACCAACAAGGTAATCAAATTAGGATTTGATTTGTCTTTAGCCATTAGCTTTTATACTGATTAGTCTTACCTGTTCTATCTGTTGTGAATTCATTTTATATTTGAACTTGGTTCAACATCTGTATGTCTATCTATACATCAGGTATGTTCTAGGGCCACATCTACAACCAGAGGTAAGGCTAATCTGGGTTAGATGGGTAACTCTGAAGTGCTGTCCAGTTGAAAGGGATCTGTCAAGGTCATCGAGTCCAGACCTGGCCATTCTCCCTTTTTGATCTATGATGAATGAATATGATCTACGATGACTGAATAAAAGAGAGAGAAATTTAGATTAGTTTTTACCTCTTACACTGGTCTGCCCACAAGCAAGCTGTGGCTTACTCACATGTATTGCCTGCTGTGTCCTGACAGAGCATTTGAATTTGCTGTAACTAGCTGGTATTTGTAATTCAAGCTACATAGGCAGGTCACCTCTAATATTATGCTTCCCTTCCCTGATGAATTAACTCCTAGAAGCTGGCTACTGATGGGAATACTCATGGTTATGCATTCATCATATGTACTAAACACTCATGGCTTTCTTGAACTTTCCTGCCAGTAAACACTCACTTGAGAGCTGGAACACAAAGAAAGAATTTGCTAAAAATTTCTAATGAGCCTTTGAAAGTCATTTGTTTCATGTTTATGACTAGCACACTGAGTTCCTGACCTGGTCAGACCTTAAGGTGGTACCACAGAGTAAATGCTAATTTGCAACAAATAACACATAAGAAAACTGGCCTTATTTGACTCACTCAAATGCCCCAAGAAAGGGCTGGTACTGGGGCTCTTCTCCAGGGTAGCAAGCCAAGAAACTCAGAGCTGTGTCACTTCTATCTCAATAATTCCTTCTGCATCTTCAGTCCAGCTGACACCTAAGTGAGGGCCTTCCATATAAATCAGTGTGAAATCTTAGCGTACAAGCATTTACTGATCACAAGGTCTTACATCCCTTAAGCTACCTTATTTCTCACTGTCTAGTTCCTCGCTTCTCAGGGACTACCTGAAACAGATTACCTTCAGTTATACACTGGTCAGACTCCCTCTCTAGTGCTACCTCCAACACCAGATTCTGTCCTCGCACTTTAGAAACACAAGAACACCACTCCCAGCTCTTTTCTCTAATCCAGCTCAAGCTCCACAGTTGGACTAGGTCTTAGATGTAGGGTTGATATGTTCTTGGTCACTCTACATAACAGCGAAAGTAGCCTAAAAAAATTTCTAATCCACTCAAGAGAACAAAACCATGACTCTTATAAATTACACATGCAAAAAGAGCAATCATCTTCTCAAAAAATGCTATGCAGTTTTATAATTGAAAAGAAAAAAGTCACACAAAAAGTGGAAAACATATAGTGGTGGTGGAGGGAGAACAGCAATGTTTAGTCGGGAAAGGACGCCACCAATTATTTATAGGACAATATTTTCAACATAAAATCAGACATCATTCTATTGCAAGCATAAGAGTCCTCACTTTTATCCAGCACTGCTATGGAGAGATAGCGCTTTCAGCCTGCTTCTCCTTCGAGTCCCAGGAGGAAGAGAGCTATTTTTGCCAAGTCTCTTGTTGCTATTTTTTATCCTGAGTGTTGGCTTTCATCATTACGGAATGGGAATTCTGCCACTGATTTCAAAGACTCCATGGTCATAATTGGAACTTCATATTAATGTACATGTGTTTAATTTGTTTTGTTTAAAGATAAAAGGAAAATGGATTTCAAATCTCTCAACTGATTTCACTTCACATGTTCACAACTCTGTAGTTAAAAGAAAAAAATATGCATGCAGTTTTTTTCTCCCCCCACGGGGAAACAGCGCTATAAGAACCGCACCTATCTATGTAATGAAAGTAGCTATTAAATATTTACATCTTCTCCATTGTAATGGAAATTTCACACTGTTCTTAGTGTGAAATTGATTTCTCAAGTCCTTACAATCTGATGTTTTAAGGGTAATTTTATGTAAATCTGTTTGAAGAGTAGGCTAGAGGCTTAACAACCTAAAAAAAAAAAAAAGAAAAAAAGAATGCTTTAAGGCCATTGCACTGAAGGTATAAATCAGTGCAGTTTCATTGCTGGAGTTCAGTTAATTTACACTTGCATAACTTGTTTCAAAAGCCTACTCATTTTGAGTCAACATGTGACGATTTGTAATTGCTTTTATAGAAGAATGGAATATGTTCATCTTCATATTTACATGGATTGAAAGATGAAGATCAGATCATATGTGCAAAGTAGTGTTCACCTCTGAACTCAGGTCATGCAGGGAGAATTTGCTTCAACAGCAGTCATCTTCAGACAGAAACATTTACCACAGCTTCTTAATGCAGCTATGACTCGCGGTGCTGCACAGCAGTAAGCACACTCTCCACACTGGCTGCTGGCCAGAGAGAAGGCAGAGATCTGGAGAAATCCACCCCCAGCTTCTCCAATGAGAAAAAAAATGGTCATTTTATTTCCTGTAGTTAGTAGGGATTTGCAGTGGAGGAACGGGGTGGAGGCGGTTAAAACTTTTTCATTTCTTGCTTTTTCTAATCCTAATGCGCTGTTAAAAAAAAGTGAGAATATTTTTTCTAAAAAACTATGTCAGTCTGAGTGAATTTCACAATCTGAAGTCCTGCTTCAGAGCACTAAGACCAAGATCTAAGGGATGTTTTGGTCACAGCAATGATTCCGCTTTTTATTTTTATTTTTTGCTTGTTTTTTTTTGTTTGTTTGTTTGTTTGTTTTCCTAAATGGGAATGGCCAGCTCTTGATTTAATTATTTTTTTAAATAAATCTGTCCTTCATTTCTACATTCAGCTAAAGTCAAAGATAAATTCATGATGGTTCCATTATTAGTACCTTTAAGCATTCTCTTCAGCTCATCTACTAGAAAGATAAGGATGTGAGAAGAATTACTCAGCCCTGAATATTATTCTGAATGCAGGCATCCTTCAGATAGACTCTGACAAAGTTCACAACACCTACCTAAATGCAAAGGGCTTCTGCACATGTGCAGGCAGACCTTCTGAATTTCTTGTCTCCTTCCACTTGTAGAGCGGATTACACAGAGAAAGCATGTCACCAAATGCAATGCTAATGGAACAGATGGGGTTGAAAGTTCTGTAGAACTTAATAATGCTCATCACATCACTAACTGTGCGAGCATTGGTATTTAATTGATTAGGTATTTATTATTTTCAAAGGGCTCCTTGTTGCCAGAGTGAGTCAGAATACAAACAGGCCGCAAATGGGGTCCAATACAGTTACACCAAGAAAAGACGTAGGGAAAAAATCTGCATGTTTTCTGTACATTTGGTTCTCAACAGTTCAGGAGTTATTGCAAACAGTGATGACGACCATCAAACCTGCCTTTTCACACTGCTTTAAGCAAGTATCATGGCAGAGTAGGTTAAGCATCTCACTGACAACTGAAAGTCAAATAGTACATTACTCATTCACATCGAAACTACCTTAAACCAATGCTTCTGTAAATGGTTACTCAGATGCTCAAGAAACAAAGGCATCCTGAGTTGAACTTGGTCACATCACTTCACTTGGTGACTTTAGTGAAAACTGCACAGCTTATATAGCAGGGGGCTGGTTAGGTTCAGTTAGAATTATAGAATCCATACAGTTGGAAGGGACCTCTGAAGGCCATCTGGTCCAACTCCCCTGCAATGAACAGTGACATCCACAGCTAGATCAGGTTGCTCAGAGGCCCATTCAAACTGGCCTTGAAAGTCTCCAGGCACAGGGTATCCATCATATCTCTGGGCAACTGGTCAGCATGTGATGCTTTCCCCTCAGCCTCTGTTAACCTTCTAAGAAAATTTTGCCATATGCATGTAATAGGAATAAGATCTCAAAGGATGAACCAGTAGTTACTCAAAAATTAATTTAAAGGCTAAAGGTTCCAAACATTTATAAAAAGATTTGTTCTTCTGTTAGCACAGAGTTTGCCAGCACGCCTCTATCTGGTGCAACACAAGGCCTTGTTTGTATGGAAGTCAAGCATTTCAGAGGGACAGAAGTGCTCCCGTTGGCACTCTCCTGGCTGTAATGACCAAAGCTGGCAAGTGAAGCTACCTTTGAAGTATGTTCTTTTCTGGCTTTAAAAACTTGCAGGAAAAGACTCATTTTTCCTTCATTTCAGAGGATGTCTTGGAGCAAGTCACATTTCTGTTGGACAGCCTCTTGTTTATCAGAAAGAGGCAGGTTACCATCATTTTCTAGGCCATTCAGCCTACCCATCTACACTGTGTGTTTAAAAAGCACAAAGCAATGTGCAGTGCTCCTGTGCCAAGGCTTCCACAGCAAACTTTACCCAAACCTCTGATCCTTTCTGGATGCCAGTCCAAGACTTTGAGTCAGCTGAGGGCAATCTCATGCACACACAGGACTCCCTCCTGGACTCATGTTCTGTCAAGAAGAAGAGCACCCAGTGCTATCCTATTGCTCATGCAGAAGACCCTTCTCCAAGGATAACCTCACACCAGACACAGCTGAGAGGCAAAGAAAATGGAGGGTGTTACACACTCTGGAGGCACTGCATGACAAACTGAGTGAATCTCATGTCCACAGCTTAGATTTGGCAGGGTAAACAGTGAAGGAGAGTTACTAATACAGTATAGCCTGAAACCATTATAACCTTCCTGCAAAAATCCTCTGCTCTGCAGAATCCTTTTCCCTTAAAGGAGAGGATGATTTCTGCGCTGCTGTAATCAGGAGGAAAAAGAACAGAAATTTCTGGGAGGTTATTCTCACTTCATAGCAGAAACAAGAGTACATTTATACTGCAGTGATAGCAAAAGATACTGCACTGATCATGCATCTTTCATTATAACATCACAGAACACTTCTCTAAGCTTACTTGGACTGAAAGCAAAACTGGATTTAACATAATGTGACAGACAAGCAACAAAATCAGAAAACATCAGGAAGTTTGCCTAACCACCTTCATTTATCCTTCCTCTTCCTGGATCTTACTCCAGCGTTATTTTCTGTGTCCAAATTCCTAACATCTAAAAATGTAAAGAGATCTTACTGTTCTTACGGAGCCTGGCCCATAGATTTTTAAAAAAAGTGATCCTGAGTTTTTCTTAGTGTTTATTTCGTAAGGGTCATAAGCCTAATTGCATGAGTACTTGCCATCAGTTAGCTAACAAAATTACCACCAGAATAAAAATTATCAGTATGAAGATCAGTCTATGACAGGAACACTCCTAGACCCACCCAGCTCTGCTATCAGATCTGTATTTAACTAAACAACACAACAGTGACACCTCAAAATGCAAGGCCATATACTGCTCACTCCTTAATTTTTGATTGCTGGGTCAGAGGCAAAGTTTAAGCTCAGTGATGCAGTTCACTTTTCAGTACTTGTCAGGTAGCTGCATGTGTTGAAAGTCACCCCTCTTCCTGCTATACACCAGTGCATTCTTAGACAAGTTGTCATCCAGAAAACCAGCTGAAACAAATAAACAGTCTGACTGAGAAGCAGAAAATAGTAAACTGACTACGGGTCAAATAGCAATAGATGTTTCCGGCTCTCTGCATACCAAAAGTTGTGGAGTTCTCTGCTTTACTTGGTTTTGACAGTTGCCCTAGAGTAGAAATGGAGCTCTGTCCTTCATATGTTTTGTGCTTTCATGCTCCACATCCCTTTGTTTCCATACCTGTAAATTGGGGTGGAGAAAACCTTATCCTTTTTCATAATTAATTGTTAACACATGCAACAATTGACTATGACTAGTTTCTAATCTGTCCCAGGGAAGCTTTAACCCCATATAAGTCTCTCTAAGATAAACTAGAAAGGAGACCTAAGATTCCCTCAAATATTTGTCTTAATGATGTCACAAGAACCCTGGTACTGGATCAGGCACTGCACTTCTTATGCACTCAATTCCTCATGTGTTGGCAGGGGAGGAATTCAAAGGCTTCCCTCGTCTGTCCCTGACACCTCTTCCCATGATGACAGCATACATTGAGATGGCATCCCATCTTCAACTGGATCCAGCACAGGGTATGGGCAACAGAAGAGAAATCCTGCTCTGGGAATGATCTTTCCAGGTTTGGTATAATATATAGCTACCTATGTGGCTCCTCAGGGAATACATACAGATGTTTCATATACTTGGAACAAGGCCAAAGTTTCTCAATCAACCAGTGCATGTTGCCATCTCATTAGCACCTATAAACTACAGGTCAGGTTTTTAACAGTATTTTGGAGGGCTGCACCAACTCGGTGTATTTGTCTCTCTCATCTTATGTTAACACTTTCAGTTAATGCCTGTGTCCTACATTCTATACCTTTACTTTCTGTTTTCCAGAACATCTCCAAGTCACATCCTGCCCTTTCTACAAGGACTCACTGCATGGTGCTGCTTCCAGGTTGCAGACCCAGGCTGCTACACTAGGTTCACATTTCCTCACATGTTTGCCATTCCAAGAAATGCTGGTCTCTTCCCCTCATCTTCTTGGACAGCTACATGTCACCATTTGCTGAATCAACTTGCTGTAGAGAAAATCACTGTTGTTACAGAGACTACATCCTTAGAAGAGGAGGGTGAACTGCTGAGACTGAAATTACCCACAGCATCTGCTACTATTTCCTTTATTTCTCCACGACACCTAGAACTTGAGAAGAATCTGTTGATTTCTGCTGCCCATTAGCAGACAGCTTTGCAAAAACTTCTGATGTGGCAATGTGCTTCCTCAGTCAAGAGTGTGGGAACTAGCAGAACACTGATGGAAGAAGAGCTGTAAAACCTTCAGCTGCTATCTTGTATCTGATAGGACAGGATATCAGAGTGCTTCATCTCATAGTCAGTGGCAGTTATTTGTGAAAGAACATAAGAACAAGGCAAATATAGAGCCACATATATCTGCTATCCTGGCTTTTGAAATTTGCAGCTTAGAGGCTTTGGGTTAAGTAGTCCCTAACTTCTTTCTCACAGTCTGAGATATCTCAGTCTTTTAAAACTGAATGCCAGAACTACATAAACACTAAAATGCTGCTTAATCAAACAAAAAAATCTCTTCACACTAGAATGGCTTTGGTATAACATATGTTTGCTGCAGAAGAATGCATGAAATCATATCTAGCTGCTCTGTGTTTTAATTAAGACGAAAGTAGGGGGTAAGAGTGTGTGAAGAAGAGGTAGGGATGCTTCTGTTTACAGGTGAGTAAATCTAAAATAAGCCAAGTATACTCAGACTTTTACGGGAATTACATAGAAAGCAGGTAAACAAAGGAAAATCTTCCCAAATTAGATAAAACACCTTAAGTCAAATCAATTAAACATCAGACAAACAGCAGTTCAAAAAAGGTGTAATGGTACACTCTTGATAATTTTAGTTTTCCAAGATTAAAACCTGGTTGCTGAGCTCTCAAAAAAAGGAAATCAGTGCCAGCACTTCTTTCTGTGTCGAACTTAACTTTCCAATACCCTTGTTCCTTTATTCAGATCCCCATGCTGAAATTTTAGTTCTTCACAGTCTGGCTACCGCATGCATCATTTAGTTTTCCCCCAAGCCAAATCTTCTCCTCTTTTGGCTATTACTTCACCATTTGTGTGATCTAGTCTACCTTTGCTCCTACCTCAATCTATGCTCCATGCAAGTCAAAGCAGTTGCTGAGGTCACCTCCCCAGCTCTGTCCATGCCATCTTTCTGCTCAGCCAGCACTCTCGATCCAATGGACACAACCTTCTTCCTTTGACTTGTCATATGAAAAATCATGATAATTTAACTTAAATCTGTTGATACAATGAGAATCCTTTAGTGAACTTCTGAGCGCGGTTTGTCTCTCACATCCCCCATGAAGGTCATTCTTCCAGGTACTGATATGCATGATGGCTCTAGATAATTCACTGAAGAAAATCCCTAAATCTAATACTTCCTTTTCCTTCAGATATCACTTCATGATAAATGGGTAGAACAGATAGTCAACTGGGGTCTTAGTCAATATTATTCTGACATTTTATTAAGTGTCTGCATTTACATGGCATTCACATCACTAGTTTAGGGAAATAGATTCTCACATAATCATTAATGGATTCATTCCAAACACACCAAAGACTTTCTGTATCAGCACAACAACTGAGGTGCTCTGGGACAACTAGGACTATGTAAGAGTTGTAAATAAATTCTTGAGAGGAACATGAGCTAAGGGGACAGTCTTCTAGAGATGATTAGGGACACATAAAGCCATTGTTTTGAGAAACCCTTTTCATCAGACACAGTTTAAACATTCCTGTTAAGACTTAACCATTCTAACCAAACACAGCTTAGCAGAACCTGTTACATTGATACCAGTTTTATACAAGGTATCCTGATATACCATCTCCATGATTATTAGAATAGAAACTGGAAAAAAAATATATAGTTGTTAGTAGCAACTTATCCTCTTTTTGTACCCCAGTTAATTCCTTCTTCTTCATGTCAACTACTTTACAGAGTTGTTGTTTCACTGTCTCCCTGGAATGGCTCAAGAAACAGAACTTTTGAACATTCTGGAGGATCAGAGCAAAAGGCCACAAGCAATACAGTAACTGAGTTTTGCCCAGTGATGTTGCCCTAGAAGTTAACACTGCACAGCTGCTATAAACATTCCTATAAGTAGCAAGGACTTGAAAGAAAGACATTGTCTGTAATTTGCAGGGTCATCCATGCAAAGCTTTCCTAAATTCTGCGTAATGAGGAATTCCTAATATGTGTTTTTCAAGAAAGACACCATTTAGAGAATCTCAGGTCTAAACATCTCCCAGGCTTTGGAGCAAATCCAAATATTCATGATCCAGAAAGAAATGAGATCACTGGAAAACTATCAGTGTGTTTATTTTAAAGTAGTTTGAACAGAACGGATTTATGTGATGGATAAACATGCTATTAGGCTAGCACAGGAGAAGAAATGTAAAGCTCCCCTGGAAGAGGGGACATAGGATTGACATTACCTTCCAGTTGTACCTGCTGACATGCATATTCTAATAATGAAGGGAAGAGGTTTCAGAATTGGAACTAAGCACAGAGATCCAGGAGTGCTGAAAGGGAAATACGCCTCAGTGTAGACTTCGCTATTTCTAATACTGTCAACAAGAATCCTGCCTCAGGAAGCAGGCAAGTTTGATCTTGCTAGTTACATGGACAACATCTCTGTGCCCATATAAGGGTCATCTGCACGCTGTTGAAATTGACTTGTTTGGCAAACATAAAAACTAATCGTGCCCTCATATATTTCATCTGAATGACTTTAAAAGCAAAGGAGCTGACTTCTATTTTTCTCCTTTTCCACATAATGCAAATAACTCTTTCCTGCTTTTGGGCAGGATAAAATGGGGCCAGAATTATTTACTTATTTTTACCACCTTCACATCTCCCACCCAGCCCAAGAAGTCATACTAGAGCTATGACTGGTCCTTTCAGAATCAGGAAATGTGCCAACACTTGGCAGAGGAAAGATTCCAGGAGATTCCAAGTCTTTTTCCAAGGCCTTACATACACTTCAGATAAGAATCTGAAAAGATAAGAGAGCTCCAGACATTTTGAGCTTTACCTTTCACTCATTTCTGACTTGACTAGTTTAGGCGCTATTTTCAAAAAGAGGAAGAGAATGCACCCATGTGGACAATTCAATTCCATGGTGTGCCATGTTTCAGCTTGAAAACATTTTTGTTATGCTGCAAAACATCTCAGTTGGTATTTCCGTGCTTCACAAGCATAATTAAAACAAACCTATAAAAGCTACAGGTAAAACAACTCAAACACTTGGGTTTAGTAAATTAGTGTTATTTTTCCTCTAAATTGACACCTATTTGTTTCATCATTCTATAGTTCTCAAATTCTTTTCTACCTTCTCTTAACAAATGAGACTCTTTTGCCCCTACTCTGACTAAAATTTTCTGCATTCCACAGAGCCCTGGCAGAATACCGCTGAAAGCTTTTGAGGTAGCATTCATTTGTACCTCTGTTCAAAACAGCTTGAGACACACTACTTTGGTCACACTCCTGGACTGCTCATATATCTGAGCGTTATTAGCACAGGCTCCATGCTGAAGATACTAACATGTTTGAATGCTCAGTTCTCCCATTGGCCTCCCACCTCATAATCCAAATAATAATTAGCATTCTGCTTGCAGCATCAGGGGGTAGAAATACTTGCAGGCTATTACAGTTAAGCAAAACAGCAGATGCAAAGACAGAGATTTTCCACAAGAGAGCTTTCCTAGTAACAAACCAGCTTGAAAGGCAGCAAGCCATTTGGAGGTCACATGAGTTTCATTATCCACCTTTTCTGCTTCACATTTCATGCTTGTACCACCTGAGAAAGATGCTCATTAATCCTAGGATACTAAGTCTGGCAATTTGAGTTGATGAATGTATTGTCATGAAGTCTCCCATCAGTTGCTATTTGTAGTGATTGTGCTATGGGCTTGACATGCGTTGCATTGTTCAGGCTGGTTTTGTTCTTTTATTTTCCTTGGGCTGGCTGACTCTTGGAACCTCTACTCTGCCTACTTCCTGAGGATTAAAGCATGTCTTCTGGGCAAGGAGACACAGGGACCACCTGCAGATTCTGTTTATACATCCAGCCTTACAGCGTGATTGATCTCACAATAGGACTGCATAATGTAAACACTTCATTATTCCACTAAAGGATATGTGCAGTACCACCTATGGTCCCCTCAACCAAAAGTCAGTTTTAGATGGTTAAAATCTGCTAAGCCACACCAAAAGAAGCTAAACAAAGGAAAATCCATTCTAGTGCCATTAAAAGTTTCTAAGTTAAACTAATTAAATGCTATTAAGTTGGAAACTTAATGCTACCCCTTTATTCCAGGATTTTGCCACCAAGCTCCAGCAATACTTGGGCCCACTGCTTCTGATGCATCATTCCAGTGTGCTTGGTGACCACAAAAGCCAGATTATCAATTGGGCTTTATTCCCACTCTGGGACTAAAACATCACATCCTCAGCCTAGAGAAAGTCTTGACAAGGGGGTCTGGTGAGAGATGATGAACCAGTTTTAGTCATGCCTAGGACCCACCTGGAGTGAAAGGTTGAAGGTCACAGCACCTCTTAAGTAAACCACCACCCAGTTGGGCACAAGAGAATTTATGGACAACACTTCTGCTCAAATCACAGAAAGTAAGATACACTTAATTATTTCCTACAATAATTTATGTTCAAGTTTTCATTTGCCACACGAGAAACTGAGAAAAGAGGCTAATGCCCACACCAGGGAGGGCAATCGTGATCTGCACCTCCACTAGCACTGAGCAGCTCACACTACAACCTACACTGAGCCTCGTTACCACCCCTCCCCACCTCCGCTCAGGAACAAACGTCTCCTCTGGAGCGCAAGGACACATCAAGGACACAGTCATGGTCATAACACTGCACATCCTGGGACTCTACTTCAGCTTTTACGAGTATTTCAACATTATTCTTGTGGTTTATTTCTCTCTGGGATTTGTTTGTTAGTTGTTTTGTTTACTTAACAGCATTAATTAAAAACTAAGGGCACACCCAGCTAAACCAAGGAGCGGTAATCTGAGGAACTGCCCAAGTTCCTCAAGAGGGAGGAGAAGTTTACCCTGAATTTATCTAGGTAACTATAAATAATAGGAGAACAAAGAAGAAAGAAAGGGGAAAAAAATAGTACAGTCTGCACGCATCTCAGACCACTTTTGAAAGCATAAGCCAAAGTGGTAGAATTTAATTCAGGTTTAAAAAAGCAGCCCATTTTGATTAGTAAACAAGGCACGAGCATGCAGAGATTGCCGTTGTATCTGTTCAATTGGGCATTCAGTTTCAGTACAAAAAGCAACCAAAATGTCTTGATTCAATAAAAGACATAAGCAAGGCATGTAAGCACTTACTAAGATCAGTGAAACTTAAAAAAAAAAAAAAAAACATACATACTTACATGCTTTACAGAATCAGAGCTTAATTGTTCAGCAAATTGCAACGGTTTCGTGTTTATACTAAGCAAATTATCAACTGAAATACCACTGAAATGAATTTACTTTTCTGCTTTGGATCATACTGCAGTCCTTCAACAGGATGGTCTGGGAATCTTCGCAAGGGGACAGTCTGTCTGAAAAATGGATGCCATCACTCTCCTTACTGGTATCTATCCGTTTTTAGGATGGACACCTACATTAAAAGCCCTAAATACATATGTAGATCACAGGAAATACAGGAATAGTTTGAATTCTGAGAACTCTCAGAACCCCTGAAGTCATTCTAAGTTCATTTTAGTCCTAAAGTAGGTTCTGTTGCTTATGGTCTACATTCCGAAAAAGAATAAAAAGACATTTTCTTAATTGGAAAAAATAAATAAGTACACGTTAGAAATCTACACAGAAATATTATAGAGTATATACAGCATAAGCAGTGTATCTTCTGTACAGTAGAAGAAAAACTGTTAACAGTGGAGAGAGGACACGTACAGCCATATCTTTAGCATTAGTTGAGGAAGGATTTCTACCTGAAATAGGCCTCAATACATAAAGCACCTTTAAAAACACTTTGGGAAAGAATCTTCTCTGTTCTTCTCTCAGTAAATCTCATTGTTGGAGGCCTCTTCATATACATAACTACAGCATACACAGTTTGTCTCACTTCTATCAGCAGCTTACTAGAGGAACAGCTCCTTACTGTGTCAGTTCTTTCACTGTTTTATTCAGAGGAAAGTTTTCATTTTGAGAAAGGAAATTAAACCTGACTCTCAACTCCTGTATGCATGATGCTAATTCTCCCTCTTTTAAATCAATGGGGGATAAAAACTATCTGAGCCAAGAGTAAGGCTGATCAACTGTTTTGTTGTTCGTGGTTGGATTTTTTGTTTACAAATCTCATAAAAACTTTGAAACACTGACTTTTTCACAGCAGACTTCCTTACTAGGTCAGACCTGCTCCTGTTATTGCATGCAGCTATTAACGCACCCAGTTGCTGTTTTATTGCTGCAGGAATAAGGTGTTCTCTTCAGAGCCCTGTTGGCACTGTTCACACCCAGAACCAGAACATTAGCTCTCCTTAAAAAATTTGCTAGCACAAAGTGCAAGAGGACACGCTTTACAGCTAAGAAGGTATACTTGTTGCTTGCAGAAAACATGAGGACAGTTTTCAGGCAGACAAAGCTCTGCCTCCTGCTCTAGCTGGTGTACCTTGTCAGGTCCTTCCACCTCTATAGGCTTCGCCTGCATCACCTGCGAGCTGGGTGGTAAATACCTCAGCACCACACAGGAGCCTGACAAGACTGTGCTTTTTTTACTCTTTTCCTTAACACGGTCCACAACCTTTTGTACAATAGAAATCACTCATAGGGAATAGGTCTCTAAAGCTTAATAGGGATTTATTTATTTTTAAGATTTGTGTAGCTATAATTTAGTTCATTCTGGATAATGTGTCCAGACTTGTTCTTCATGGTCTTTTCTTGTGCCCAGCTTTTATTCTAAACTGCTTTTCCTTTAAAATGTTTCCCACCATTTCTGGGCTTGTCTCACAATCCTAAAGCAGATAAGTTCTGATTTATGCTCTCTTCTATATTTTCAGCAGCAGAGAGGAAAAAAAAATAGTTATCTTTTAGACAAAAAAAATCTTTGTTTATCACTTTTCACTCTTTCTCCCTGGCATGTAGCACTGGCAGCCCTGGTCAGCAGAGCTGTTTCTCTCAGCCTCCTGTATCACACATGGCAGGGGGAGCTGAGCTGCCAGATTTGCAGCCTCCACCAGAACAGTATCTCCTTTACAACTTACATCTAGAAAAGCAACTGGAAATCAGACCCTGTAGGACATCAGCATCATTACAGGTGAAGCTAAGCTACAGGTTTGGAATCCAAATCTGAGTTTATTTCCAAATCGAACAACCACAGACTCATTTCATTGTTTTATAGAAACAAAAAGCCACAAGGGTTTTGATCCGCATCAAAAAACGAAGGCATGTTCAGAACCTGGCTTTGGTCTGGGCCCTGTGCCTGCCTGTAACAGCTGGTTGTAAAGTGATTACTCAGCATCCCTTGTCCGATTCATTCATTTTGCAGCCTCTGTACCACTTGTGTGCTGGCATGTATACTTGACATCCTTTACCTTTTCTTGTCCACAACCAAGTAAAGCAAAACACTTTTTTGCTTTCAAACAAAGGAGACAAAATGCTGGATGGCAGGAGCACAGAGGGGAATCACCTCAGACATTTCAGTTCCTCATTTCTGGTAGCCAAGGAACCACAAAATATAGAGGTTTTGTGCAAAAACAGTGCTCTTAAGCTACTTGCAGTGAGCTGCTACTGGTATGTACCACGCAGAGTTTTCCTTTGTTGGTGCTACCACTTTATAGTGTTCAAAAATAACCCAAACAGGTTAGGTAGTAACCGAGATATTATCTGAGTAAATTTTACCTCAGGCGATTCCTTCAGAGTCAAAAATGTTTTAGTCTGTCTGCACGAATGTGGCCCCAAGGAAGATTTTACAAGAAAACAAGTTGAGCAGCACCAAAAAAGCAGGCAAATACAGAAAGGGAGGGAAGTAACAGAAAGAAGAAAAAAAAGTGACACATTTTAGTAGTTATGGTTTTTAATACCTTGGTATTGATATTTATCTTTGAAAAAAAAAAATAGAAGTACATCTGGGCTTTTGCAAAATGACAGCTTGCTTGTTTTGGTTTGGTAAGAGGCAGAGGCAGGCCCAAACAAAAATCCCAGATCCAAACACCATTTGTGGTGGGAAGAGTCAAACTCCCAGAGTACAAGCACTCCTTTAATTCCAGTACTTTACAATCCAAATCTTCCTGTGTCTCTGGATTACACTGCTGGGCATTTTCTGACCATAAAGCCAATTTAATTTTCTAGGGCATGGATGATTTTTCAGTTCTTTTGAGTTGATGTAGAGGATTTTATACTGCTTTCTTCTTCCACTGCCAATTTAATAAGGAAAATAACTTAAGCCAGAGGTGCATATGTCCCTTGGTAACCTTGATCTGCATATAGGGCCTCTTGTGTTCACAGCAGTCTACTTTAAGGTAGAAGAGAGCTCACTTTCTTCCTGTGTCAGACCCACCACCTTTTCACAGCTGTAGATCCCTGCTTTTTCCCCTATAATAAGCAAGACCAAAGCTTCAAGATTTATATAAACACAAACTTATGGGCGGTCATACTTCAGTGCTTGAAATCCAGATTATAATAAAACTGAATTATCCACCTCTACCCCTTTATAGAAGTAAAATCAAGTAAGGAGCCCGTCTGGGAACCCAGATGCAATATTACACCAATATGCGTGGTTTACACAATACACAGCCTATACAATACAAGAATTAACTTGGCACGTGGTAGCTGCTAGTCTCCTAACAGCACCTTTAATATGTATTACATATATGTAAAATGTTTTTATATATTTGATTGTGCTATGTTTAAACATGCCTATATGTGCTGCACAAAATATAGTTTGCCAAGTATCTCATTGTATCTCATAGGTTTCAGAAGACAGCAACTCAAAGGGGGGAAGGAAAAACTGTTTCAGTGTAAATCCTCCCACCCTTTGCTAAACAACCATGGTAGATGAAAGAAGTCATGGGATTCAGATCACCCGCAACACAGCTTTGGCTGCACTATTTTCATTGTACACTGACATTAGGTGCAATTTTGTAGCCAGCTCATGTTCACTTGACCCATTTAGGTTAGTATTGTGCACAGCATACCCAAGCTCTTGCAAGAAGCATCTGGACTAAATAAGCCAATGACACTAGGGAAACATCGAGAAATACCAAGAGACATTTGACATGTGATATTGCCAGAATTAGTTGTGACTAGCAATTCAAGGACAAAATGTACTGAAAAATATTTGTTCTTACATTCATGGAGCAACTGAAAGGCAAATCAGTTAGAAATCTCATCCTTTACTGCATTTGTCCAAACTACCACCTTCAGTGGGGCTACACCAAACCTTTAGGCTTCCTCCCTGACCCTATTTTGATCAGCAGCAATCACAGCCTATGAGCAGGACTATCATCTATGCAACTGAGATATTAGCACAATATAGAGCATCAATCCAAAAAGTTATGGGGAAATGCTCTAAATATCTCCATTGTATAGGTGAGGAAATAAAGTCTGCAAGTACTCAATACTTTGTGATGAAATTGCCCTTCAAGGAAGTCCAAAAAGTTATATGTGCTATTCCAATGCCCCAAAGTACAGTCATTTCCTGGATGTACTTTTTAAGTCTTTTCCTAAAGGCCTCCAAATATCTCCCATGAGCAAACCTGTACCAATGCATAAGTGGAGTTGTTCTTTACGGCAACTACACTTACAAACTTCAGATCTACTTTGGTATCTAGCATTCATCCTAAAGATAGCTGTTCTCATGAGGGCTGGCTTTGTGTCCCTTCCAAACACGACAAATAATAAATTTATGAGAGGTGAGCAAGATCAAAAGGAGCAAAACAACCCAGCTCTGTGAACTACATGAATGAATTTCTTCATTGTCTAAAAATGTTCTTGACCTTTTGCTCTTAAACTTAACCCATCAGTCATTCTTGTCTCTGAGGAATAATCAGTCTGAGAATTTCTGTGTATCAAGGAATGCATGCTCTTGCTGTTTTTATTTTTTCATGGTACCTGTAGGATGATAAATTCTTAGCTGTTTGCCTCAGTTTTGTAGTAGTAAGAACAGAGACATGGTTGCAGAGGGCAATGAATATGGCATTAGTGTGTTCGTTATCCTGTCCTTTTACCTCTAGGTCCGTTTTCAGAGGAAAACATCCTGAAACAACCCCCTGTTGCCCAGATATGACACGGTGACTGCTTAGGTACTGAAGCTAATTTAGAATTTTGTTTGGGAACATAATACAAATGTAAGCTTGAATTTCAAGTTGGTGTCTACTCCACTTCTGTCATGCTAACTGCAGGTGTAAGAGTGCTAACATACATCAGTGCTTCCTCATGTGTAGCAAGTTCGTTGGTGTGAATTAGAGACATGCACACAGAGACACAGGCTGGCCTGAGGATTACAGCACCTTTCTGAAAGACTTTTCAATGCAGAACACTTCGAGTGTGAAGCTGCAATAGCCACTCCACCCTACTAAGAGAGAAAACTTGCAGACATGGCCTCCATTATGGGACTCATCCTTAGAGCTGAAAGATCCAGAAAGAATATCTTTGTCCCTACTTTTTTCTCTGTACTTCATCTGTAACTGCAGTAATACTTAAAACTAAATCTGGAAATGCTTTGGGTCCTCCAAACAACTCTTCAGAAACCCTCCGTTACAACAGGATCAGCTTGGTTCCTCTCACATAGACTGCCTGTCTAAACCACCTGCTTCCAGATCCAATGAGGGTGGATTTGGTAACTTATGTCCCTCTGGCACATAATTTGTACAGGCTCCAGTGGCAGGGGATGAGGGCAGCAATACTCAGGCCTCACAACCAGGGCTCCATGAAGGCAGAACTTCCTGAACTGATTTGAAATACCATACAGTTGTCATCAAGGTGAGCTGTCTTCAGGCAAACAAGACCTATTGTATTTGCAAAGCCTCATGTGCGAACTGTTTCATTCATCTGGGATGAAGTTAAATAGGTGATGGCTTATGTTTGAAATATGTCCAAGGTGGTTTACCTGGATGGTATTCATGTCAACAGAGTTTTATCACCTTTAAATTGTTTTTGTTTTATTTGCCTACTCATAAACCATTACAAGGAGTGTTTATGGTTTATTTAAAGCCTGGTGGTATTGGGACAAGTTGTATAGCACTGCTATTTCTTGCATTTCTTCCATCAGCTCAACCTACCACGCAGAATCAAGGTCTGCCTAGGTTTGACCAATAGCAACAGAAAAAATCTTTACTCTAGTGTCTGACTTAGACTGCTCCTAGGCCTGTAAATGCTTTATCATGCACCTGTTTGCTTTCAAAAAAGACACAGCCTGACAAAGCTAGCATAAATAATTTTACTAGCTCCCCCTTCAGATCTGATATTTTGGACCAACGTGTTTTCTGCAGATGACATTATTCAGAAAATATTAGTGGCAACAGAAATATTTTCTCTGTTGCCACTAAACCTAGCTCAAGAGATGCGTTTAAATGCAACATATCTCTTGGAAAATGGCTGGTTTCATGGTCTTGATTTGGCAGTTTCTGCACATGTAGAGCTCTGCACCATCTTGAAAAAGTTTTGTTCATCAAGCGTTCACCAGGTTACTCAACCTCTTAAGAACACAAAGGTTTTGACACATTCCCACTTCCCCATGCCAACACATCTTTTCAGTCTTTTCTGCCTCCTTCCTGTTTTTCAACTTCATATTGGATTGTAAATTTTAGGAGAAGGCATCAAAGTCTATAAAATCTTCAGCAGTAAAGTGCCCTTTGCCCAGCTGAAAAAGTAGTAGGCTCCCATTTACTGCTCCTTTTTACTTTTTGTATTTATTTATTTTTAAATTCAAATGCCGCCTTAATCCTTTCAGTAACAATATCAGCCTGTGAAGGCCTCAGAAGACCTACTTTCCTGCTCATCTAAAATCCTCTGCTGGATTCTCCAGAATATATTTCATCTATTCTTAGGACATCAGGCCCCTTCTGTAAGCATGACCAAGCACTTCTTGTTCCTACATGCTCCAATTTGCATTTGCTTGCATTAGAGTGCATGGTATTAGGAAGGGGGTTCCAGAAGAAATCCTGGTTACTCTACCTTGTTAACATGAAGCCACAGCTTCATTTCCTACACTACACACTCTCAGACTGCACAATGGCTATGTCTCATCTTTGTGAAAACATTTGGTTTATTTCTCCATTAGACTGAATAACTAGGCCAGCGTAGAACTCTGTTACACTAGACCGCCAGCTCCAGTGTCTCCACAAAATCAAGCTACACCACACTGTCATTCTGACTCAGGGAGGAATGAACAGTGGGCATAGTGCCTGTGTGCAGGGGAACTTGTTTACTAGGAGCAGAAACTCTTTCACACATCACGCATATTTCACAAATACATCACCATGGAACAGAACAGTTTCATGCAATCACTCCCAACAAGCATCACCCTCATCTCACTGGCATGTTTGCATGAGCATCATTTTAGTTTTGAAGTGTCATTATAAACACAGAAGGAAGTTTTGAAACACTTCTTGTCACTGAACTTCTGTGCCAAAGAGCAGACACTCTCCATGGCTTTGAAACACAAGCACTGCCTGCTGTAGAAGGGTGGGCCGTGCCTGTCTGCAGCCATACAGCCATTACAGTTAGGCTGCAACTGCCACCTCACCTCTGGTTCCTGGGCTCTGACACTATGTCCTGCTGCACTGCAGAGGAAAACACTCATGGAAACATGACGATGAAGAAAAATTCAAAATGAAATTATCCAATCCTGAACCAAAATTCTCAAATTTTGAAAAATGGTTTAAATACTGATAATTTTTCCCTCTTGGAAAACTCTTTGAGAACTGCCCCACTGTGCAGAGAACCAGAAGGAATGGATAGCTTCATTCCAAAGTAAAGGTTGTGCACTTCAGTTATGGTTATTGCTTCTCTGTGCCAATTGCCATACACAATACACCTCAGACAGTCTCCCCTATCCTTACAGTGAATCAATTCACATCATTCTTGGACACAAAAGCAAGTCAAAAGGTATTACAAAAGAGAGAAGAGTTTTCAGGATCTCAGAATATATATATTTTTTTTAATAAGACAATTCCATTATGAAAAAAATCCAGCCCTAAGGTTTTTTGTCAATGGTGGGAGTTAGTAGGGAAGACAAGGAGCTCAGTTTTAGCCAGGTTAAACAATAACTTGCTACTATTTGTGGCTGGCTCCCAGAAGAAATTAACTCGTGGTTAGTTAAATAATACTTTTATTAAAACAATAATCAGATCAAATAACTGAAATGTCTGTGTGGGAAGTCTTTCAAAATAGTCAGGTCCTGTGAAAAACTTAGATCAAGAAAATGTCTTTTAAACGTCTGATCCCTGAAGTAACTCAAGCTCATAGAAATTGGACGCCTTAAAAAAAGTTTTTAAACCTTAATCCCAACATTCTCTCCTAAGAATAACAGAGTTCTCTACTTTCAGTGTTTTCTCTTTGTGCAGATGTTTTTGTTCCCTTGCTACAGCAGAGAAATAACTTTTTTTTTCTGCTACCACAGTTCTTTTAATCTTTCATTCCTAAAAAGGGAAATAAATGAAAGATCTAAGCTGTGTGGTTTCACAACCCACCCAGTTGAGTTGCCCAGTGAAAGAAGCAAGTAACTTACAAGAGGAGTGCTGACTGAAGGACAACCAGAACAATCTTTTAGATAACCCACAAGGTGTAGACAACCACAGAAACTCATCTCTGAGACACACCACAGGTTCAGCTCAACACCTGCTCCACAGCGGGACTTCTCTCACCATGGAAAATGTAATGTCACAATGAAAAGGGTAGATATAGCACTGAGGGCCATGGTTAGTGGGCATGGTGGTGATGGGTTGATGGTTTGACTAGATGATCTTAGTGGTCTTTCCCAACCTTAATGATTCTATGATTCACTAACCACCTTAGCATATTCACATATCTGCAGGCCCTGAGAAGAGCAAGTTCAATCTCAAATGACTTTAATGCATCTGGACCATGAGACTGGTTGGAGAAAGCCACTGCTGCCTTTGTCCTCTGCATGTCATGAGAAGCATGGTCACTGGCTTAGTGCCTGCAGAGTCAGGTCTATGGTGAAATAGATCCAACCAGAATTACCAGCGTCGCTATGAGAAAATTGTGGTGTCTGGTTCAGACTGTGCCTGAAAAGGGACACATTGCTTCACAGAGTTCAAGGAAAGTGCACAAAGGCAAGGTGCCCACAGGCAATATTTGTCCCCTAATCTCTGCACTCCTGATCCATGGAAGTAATTGCTTGGTGGATGTTTTGTGAGTACTGGAGTTTGAGAAGGCTGCTCCAGGTGCTGAGAGTTGTTTATATAATCCACAGTGCAAATGGATGCTGTCAGCAAAGTAACATGTATTCAAAGAGAGCAGTGACATAAAGAAAGTCTGTTTTCCTCAAAACTGAGAATGAGTTTTCTCAAGTGTAAATACATGCACACACTTGTGGCAGATACCTTTCTAAAGGTGAATTGCTGCCCCTAACCTGTGCTTGAATCTATCAGTTTACATTATATTCAGGTAGTGGTGAACACTGCCTTTTGGGTGGGTGCAGAGCACTCTGGATGAAGGGCAGGTAAAAACTTGCTTCATCTTGTATCCAAGATATCAGTATTTACCTGTTGGAGCCCAGCATATTAAGGCCCACACATTTACCCTGCTACATAACATGGAATTTTAATGAATTCATGGACTCTGAAGGCCTCCACCCAACTCTTCTCAAACAACTGAAATCCCTTGCATTCCTCTCAACTACATCTACTCTACAACCAATGGCAGCAGATCAGACTGGGAACAAACATACTAAACAGATAATATGGTAGACTTTTCCAGGTGCCATCTAAACCAAAGCTGATAAAGTTGTTTCTTAAAACACAAGAGAATCAAAAAATAGCAGTTCTCCCCTCCCATGAAGCACAGTAATAGCCTATATTGCATTGAGGTATTCAGCATCACAAGCCAGGCCTGACTACTTTAATCTTCCTATTTGAGAAACCACTTTTGCTCAAACACGAAGTGTTTGTGGTGAACATAATCAATTGCTTGTCTTATCTACTGAAGTGAAGTAGAGCTTTGCAGAATCCTGCATGGATTAACCATGCTGCATATCACCTCCATCCAAGGGAGAAAAGGTGTACATGAAGGTTAACTCCCAGCACATAGCAAAATCCATTTCTCATGGTAGTCTTCAGGTATAAAACACTGTCTTATCCTGAGGGGGAGGGGCTATGCTGCTCAAAGAGAAAGATGGAGGCAGATCGTTTCCAT
This sequence comes from Odontophorus gujanensis, assembly GCA_013399175.1. Classification (NCBI taxonomy): domain Eukaryota; kingdom Metazoa; phylum Chordata; class Aves; order Galliformes; family Odontophoridae; genus Odontophorus; species Odontophorus gujanensis. The sequence continues at coordinate 128,352 of VXAB01003446.1, read as the reverse complement.
ATCTCAAAATGTGATGAAGTACCAAAAACATAAACCCTAGATACCAAAATCTTACACATAATCTTGACAACTACTCCTGGAAAGGAAAACCAAACATCTGTTTTCTAGAGAGAACAGAGAACAGCAAAGGAGAGTAATAGCATGGCAGCTATGACAGAGAAGGACAGAGGATCCAAACTGAAAGCTGTTCAATCCTTATCTACCTCTAGTTGGAGCCCAAGGTACTTTCCTTCACAGGCAACAGTGGTTATTTTAATTATGCCAAGATCATCCAAGGGAAATGCTTCCGCAACTTCCATAGCAGATAACAGTATTTCAATTAGGATGAGATTTGACATTTCAAAGCTGATGTTTTAGAAATACCCCATGCAGTGACTGTCAAAATGAGACTTCAGATTAAGAAGCATTGGACTGCTCTTTGTATAAGCTATGGTAGAAAAAATTTCAAGTTGAATTGATACCTCTGTCAATTTACAATATAAATTATTTTAGAAGGTGCTTTGCCTTTACTTTCATTATCACCAATCTTTTTTTCCTAGTGTATCTCACTTCATGATGTGATCAGCTTTCCAGGTTTTCAGTTTATCTGACATTATCACCCAACACTGTTGCAGCCAGTTCCATTAATACACTTGCACTTCGTGTGATACTCATTACTAAGTTAGCACAGAAGGGTAATCTTGAGACCAGTCCTTGAGAGCTTTCAATAGTAGCTTCTGTCCAGACTGAAAGATCTCTTTTCACAATAAAAATCTAGCCTTCAGCTTACCCATCACCTACTATTTTTCTGACTTTTCAGTTTCTTATGCCACACCTTACAAGTAGCTAAATGAGAAGGACTGCAGACTTGAAATGCTGTATGACTAGAAATACTGTGCTTTTATCAGAAGTAGTGATTAAGGTTATGATCATGCTGGATTTACCCTTTTTCCACTTTTTTCCACTCTTCTGTTTGCTTTTGCTCTTATCTATATGGCTAGAGGACCTTTTGCTATTTAATTTCCTTTGTAAGCTTCTGAAAATTCTCATTTTTTTCATACATTTCCTGGCCTCTTACATGTGGCTTTCTATGCTGAGCTGTTCTTTTTTCTACTGAGTCGAGTTTGATAAATTTCCCTTTGCAACATATACCTGCTCCAGGTATTTTTTGCAACTTTGTCTCAAAGAAAGGACAGCTTCCTTTTACAATCCAACTCTCTTGAGTAATTCAGGCTCTAGTTATTTTCCTAAACATATCAAATGCCATCCATCTGAAACTGAGAAGCTCAGCTATAGATCTGCACTTGTTTATCGTTCATTTTAATTGAAATTGAAATCCCCCAAGCCCAGGTTATTTTCTACTTTATTTTGCAATTTAACTATGTCAGATCTAAAACAGTATTACCTCTCTATTTCAGTGACTGAAATGAGCTCCAGTGGTTCCTGCATTCAGAAATACCAGGATTTATCTGTGTGTTCACCTGTATAATCCATAAAGTCAAAGCCTCCCATAATGACAGACCTCTAACAACAATAGAGAGATCAGTATCTATCAAATCCAATTCTCGAGGTCATTGGCAGAAACACCACACTGCCTCAGCAATCATACTTCCCCAGCACGTGTTTGGCTCTATTAGGCTGGTTATTTAACTCATATTATCTCTCCTTATTTATCTCATTAAAGGTTTATGTACGGTAACATCACACTGTTTACCTTCTATCTTTCACTAGCGAGGTTTGCTTCAGTATCCATGCTCCTTGCCATCCCTTATCCTCTCCTTCCCATCCTCCCATTCAGTAACTCTTTCCAGATCTACAGATACATACTTAGCCCCATGCCTTATATCTCTTTTGTCACTCTTAGACATTCACTCTAAACTAGTCCCATCATTTCCAGGTGAAAATGAAGTGCTATGTTTTATCCTTCCAGGACCACCATTCAGTAAATATGCCATGCCTGGCTAGTTTCTGCAAAGGACTGCTCAGTCATAATGTGCTTCCTACAACCTTCTTATTTATGTCCACTGTTTTCTGCCTGTTTCTGCTGTGTCTCTGATCATCCTCTTCATTCCTTGTTAAAGTTTTCAGTTTAAAATAAATAAAGAAATAAGTAAAAGACTCCTTCTCCTCCCCTAGGTACCATATATTTAATTCTGTATCTGTAGGTATACTTTCTGTCCCTGGATTCTGACTATTTAAACTCACTTCCTGCCTTGTAACAAGCTTATCTCCTTCATACAGCATGATGCTAACTTAGACTTTAGCTACGGTCAAATGAAGAAGTCAGCCTCATACCTTCAGGTACAGAGCCCACTCTGAGTATGGAGTCCATGGATTGATTCTGCCACTGAAAACAACTTAATTTGGCCAGACTATTTGTGTTTCATGTACTTACTTTACAAAAGTGTTGTTACTAGACTGGTCTCTGCTCCCCACCTCACTGTCTTCCTTAGTATTTCAAGGTATTAGCATTATGAAATATAAATATCCAAGAAAGTGGAGTTCCTTTGCACTTGACCTGACAGACAGAGTCCAGGTTGCCCAGGAAATCTTTACAGCAGGATGATATTCCTTACATAACACCCTTAAGCTATAATCTTCCTTATTCCTACTTTAAATCAAACATGAAAGTACTCAAAGTCTATCAACTTTCTCCCTTTAACACAAATAAAAATAACTGCGGTTGGCAAACAGGTTGTCTATTCTCATTCTCTCCTGCTTGCTGGAATTTCACCTTCTGGGAGCTCATGCAAACCGTTTTTTATTGGCTTTGGTTAACATAAGTTCAAATAAACTCAACACTCAAAGCCAAACTTTCAAAAGGTGTCATATATTTTGCCTTCTTTGAACTCAAGGATTTTGCAGGCTTTCCCTGTAGATCTGCCAAGGTTAGCAAAGTTCAGAGAACCTAGCCCAAATTGCAAGGCTGCAATAAAATCCAAAATGGAGATTCACTTAGTTTGAACATTTATTACAATTGCTTTACACAGTTATCTGCTTGGTTCTTCTGACACGTGAAAGAAAAGGGACAGGAGTGAATTTTCCTGTATTGTCACATCAAGGATTGTATGTTACACCACTGTTATTGTCCTATCTGTCACTCTTTCTGTTTTATAAAGAACTGGTGCTGATTTGCCATGAGGTACAACTCAAATTCTGAATTCCAGTTCTTTGAATTCTCCATGTGACTCAGTTTCATACCTGCTCTAACAAGATTGTTTCCAACATGGGGCCAACCTCTCTCTCCAATTCCAAAAGCATATTAAAACATGGTATCTTGCTCATGTGTCTGGCCTCACCACCTACTGACATTATTCAAGAAATCAGTCACCTCATAAAATCACTCCATGATCAAATTTTTTCCTATACCTAGTCAACTGATTACATTGTTTCTGGACCTACTGTAGACAGGAAGTCAATGAATGGTGTGTGTGTGTATACCTATAAAGACCAAAAAAAGAGGCAGAAAAATTGTTCCGTTTGTAGAACACATTCAACCTCTGTCTCTCAATACAACATTCATAACCAGAAGCCTTGCTAAGCATGCATAAATAGTACAGGTATTTCTTCCATGTTCTCTCCTTCTTGCATCCAATACTGGTCATCTTTACCCACAGTAGATACATACAACTACATAGTGAACGGAGCTATGGAATCATCTGGACTTGGCACGTAATGTACTTTCATTAATAAACTATCATAAATCAATTTTATTCTTCAGTTTGCGCTTTTATCAGTTGCTACAAAAATACCACTCCAATAAATATATTGATTTAAAAATAAAAAAAGTAAAAAGGCTGCAGAGGCCATAATATGAGTGCCTATATGCTTTTTTGATACACACACACAGGTATTTCAGACATACTATTACTGGCAGGTAGTCAGAATCATATGGAGCACATGTTTGCCCTGTGTCTATTTCCACCAAGAACAGACACTACAGCTTAATTCAATGAGGGAATAAAGGAACAAACTTCAGCTCCTCAACCTGCATACTGTATCCTCAGTAAAACTGAAGCTAGAAAACCTAGAGAATCAGCATGCTGCTGTTAGGGTCCCAATTTCCAGGTGGCATCTGTGATACGCAGCAGGTTCACTTTGTCTTCTGTATCATTTAACAAGAGCAGACGAACACAGAGCAGACAAGAAACCATCAAGGTCCTGGCGAATGAAATCTCAGACCACTGCCAACGACATACTCACTAACCTTCTAAAAGTTGAGGTGGGTGAGGAGCAAAAACAGAAAAGGAATCAACTCTCCCCTCGCAAGATAGCTTCAGACCTTGAGCCTCTTGCGTTTACAAGAGTTGCAGCCCTTAGGCTCTTAAATACAAATCTACGTGGATTAATAATGTAGAAATCCTCTGTTAAAGGTGCACTAACTCTGCCAGTCCAGTGACCTCCAAACCACTTCTGTAAGACATTCTTTCTCTCTCTCTCTCCACAAATTAGTTCAATCCACTCCTGGGCGTCTGCTCTCTCTCTCTCCCTAATGTGATTAAATAAGCTCCCTGTCTCTCCAGCCTTGTGCAACCACCTCTCGCTTAGTCACCTAAGCGCTGTACAACACCCAGAGGAGTGGAGTCAGCTGAAACAGGAGCGTTCCCAGCTCTGACATGTAAAGTACTTGCACTCAGTGCTAAATAAACTTGGAAAAATGTTCACAATGCAGCTGTGTGCACAAGATGCTGCAACCGCAGGGCAAGAATAATTATACACAAACAAGATACTTGGGATTTATGTTCCCCTCAAATAAAAATGTGCTCTACTCATGCCAATCTCAGCACTTCATGGTATGTCTGCAATCTGAAGCTGAGAAACAGATCCTCTGTTAGGGTTAACAGATCAGATACTATCGCTGCTTTATTTTCCAATAAACTTTACAGGCTTTCTAAGCATTGTTGATACACACCAATACCCTCTTCCCATAGGAGGCTGAAGACTCTTGGGAGGTCTTTTTAAATGCTCTCTTATGTTAATGGAATTTATTTCTACAATTTTTCTATTAACGTATGTTGGGGATTCCTCTTCAGAAGTTACAGGGTTAAATCTGAAGCTCACAGGAATGCCAGACCAAAAGAAAAATGAAAAAGACTCAGGAAACAGGAACAAGCATCCCTTGACCATTCCATGAGTAAAGGTTTATCTAACTTACTGTTTCAATTCTCTTGTGAAGGAGAGCACCTACTACTTGTGCAAGAAGACTTGCAATGCTCAAGCACCTCTTAGAAGACTGTTTCTCCTAACAGCTAACATCATTTTGCTTTGCTGCTAACAAAGTCAATTTCTCCTTATCTTTCCTCGATTAATACACCTAAGGGTTACTCATTTTCCTCTCCATAAATGACTTTTTAAATATGGTTATCCTTATAATCTTTTTCTGTAAAGAATGTAAAGCCAGTCCCCTGACCCTTTGCATTTTTGAAACAACTTTGTTTTGTTGTTTCAAAAACAATGAAAAATGTTATTGTTTTTCATCCTCTGGATCTGTAACTGTTTTCAAGTACAACAACAACAGGCAATGCCAAAATCAAAGAAACATGGGAAGAAATCTTAACTCCTGAGATTTCTCAGAATACATTCTCCTGAGGCAGACTCAGTAATCACATGTGAGTGGACATGCGTAGGCTCCCATATTATAACTTCATTTCATTTATTAGGAAAAAAAAAAAAAAAAAGGAAAAAGGAAAGGACTAAAAAGAAAAATTGAGAGACTTTCTTAAAACTGCTTTCACATCTACTTAGTTCTGTGTTTTTTAAACCTGAAATGGCAGGGCTTGCACAGAGTTGAAAGGAGACATTATAAGCTATGTTGAAGTTGCTACAAACAAAGAAAACTCAACAAACAACTTTAAGGAGTACTTTAGTCAGTAATTGTTCGCAGAGTGGAATGCAAGTTACACCATGCTAGACCCGCTTCACATTTTGCCCCAAGGAGCTGGTGAGCTGGGTGGGAGACCAATGGGCATTCCCACGAGCCTGTCAAGCTGGACAAGTTGCAAGAGCAAGCAGTCAGTCTGATAACTTTGTCTTCCCTTTCTCAACCACAACAGGGAGGAATAAGTTGATTCAGGTTTCAACCTTTATACTTAGGTCAAGTTAAGTTAAAACCGTATGAGAAAGAGGTTCAAAAGTTCACCATTTTCTTAGCCAAATAATGAAAATGGAATTTACATTCCTCTGCTTAAAGACTTGGACAGATTGAAAAACCATTCTATGCAAGAGATACATTAGCAGCAGCTGGCTCTTTGCAGGAGTCTGCTGGAACCAAGGGAGAGAAATAACCCATCGCACTACAACACCAGGTATCACAGAGCTCCTACTGCCTTGTTCTCTCCCAAGGTGGCTGCTGTTTCTATGAGGTGCACAACCTGTTCCTCAGCATACTCTTTACTACATGAAATACATATACATCTGCACTAACCCAGCATGGGAAAGGATGTTGGTTACAAATCCTGCGGCATGGAGGAAAATGTTATTTTTCCTGCTGGAAACTTTTTTGGAGGTTGGCAGATCGTGCAATTTCTACTGTGAAAAGGTGCACGTCTACTTAGCCTCTGAGATCATCTTGGTATCCCTGCCAGTAGCCATTACAGCTGGAAGGTACCTGCCAATCTAAACCTTAGTGAAAACTGCCAGAAATTGAGTGACTTAAGAAACCAATATTCAAGAAAACACTCAGAAATCAAGGCTTAAATTGATATATGCAGAAGATATCTCCCAGCAGACCATTTTGAAATTGATTAGAAATTAAATCCTAGGCACTTAAATCAGGGTGGGGGAAAATATTTTGAGAGTGTAGTTTGATCTAAACATTGCTCTTACTTGTGGTTTGGCAAGAGGCTTTAAGGTGCAGTTAAATCAAAAAGGTATAGAAAACCTGCAATTGCCATGTCTCTACTTACAAAAAAAAAATCAAAAATAAAAAGAAAAACCACATGCATCATTCAGTACACAGTTGCCACATACTTTCCTACCCTTATTTAATAGCTAGCTGTCAATCTATGTTGAAGAGCAGTTACCTGACATTACCATAATAATGCTTCAAAGCTTCATATTAAATATGAATATCTACCTAGGTAAGCCCATAGGGAAAAAAAGAAAAAAAAAAGAAACATCTGCTCCAGAGATGCAAAAATGAACTTCCCTGAGATGACAGAGTGCAACCATACAGGAACGATGATCACAGATACCCTTGACTTCTCTTTACTGTAATTAAGAGAGAGGGAGATCAGCAAATCTTGATCTGCATAAGAAATGTTTCCCATCTGTATTTCGATTAGCTGTGGTAGAGAGGAACCTAAGTTTGAACTAAGACCTCTTGCCATCACCATAACCCAAACATTTCTGCCACCTTTCAGGGGAAGCATTATGCTTCTCAAGACAGCTCATGTTCAACCACTTTGATGCTTAGTCTTTCTCAGAATGCACTCGTTTCATGTGTCCCTGCTGTAAGCAAACACCGCAATGGAAAATGTGCCTTTATCACACGTTTTTTTATCACAAGATTTTTCAGAAATCTTTCAAGTTGTGTCATTTTTATACTGAATATGGGGAACTGGAGTCAGCAATAAAGCCACCATTTTGCAAGCAAGATTAGAAAGAGATGGTGGAAGTAAGACACAATGAAACTTTCAGACATACAGTCGTCTCCTGAAAGTGTGAGAAATGGTGAGAAATAAAAGCATTGAAATCCTATGAAAAAATATAGCAGATGCTTAGTTGGAAGGGAAATACAAATAAGTGGTATCTTGACAATACACAGCATCTTCTGTGACCTCTGCAAGAGAATGGAGAAACCCAAGCCCACAGGGCAGTTAAAAAGCAGAAGGAAGCTGGTGTTTCACAGGAGAATGACCAATAAAAAACACAGACTAAGCGCTAATCATGTCCTCTCTCCAATTGAAATCTTGGGAACAATCATCACAGTAGCTATTGACACCAGCCTTCATGATCTGAAAACCCCTCATGCCAAACTTCCCACTGACTAAGCCTTCCACATCTCAGTCAGCTTTTCACTGACCAGAAACCAAATGTTACAGGAATGTAGTTGTATCAGTCTTTAGTATTATGAGAGAAGATTACACAGATCTCTGACACATGAAACTGTACAGAGGGAAGCCATCAGGAAATGAGACAAAAAAAAAAAACAAACAGAAAGAAGAAAAATAAAAGCATCTACGAGGGGAAAAAAAAGAAAGGTAGAGAAAATTATTCCTGAACTCCTCCCTTACATGAGGTGGAGACAAAAATCCTGAGCTAATTAACATGAGAATATATTTCTGGAACCATCTTCCAGAAGCCCACCATGGAAAGGCTTGTCACTCTGGTGAATATCCCTCCAACTTTTCTTTCTCTGAACATAATGAACCAGGGATGCACAGGAGTAAGATCCACCAACAACCTCCCCCCCTCTATGTCACAGCTGGTAAGATTACCTACAGGAGAGCAGCAGCGCCTACTCATTACTCCAAGGCATTGCTGCAAGCACCTGTTGAAGGCAGGGAAGCTCCTTATTCAAGCATTGGACTGTTGTGGGCAGGGCAGTGTGTATATCTGCATGCAACGTTGTTTACTCTGACACAATTTGATTGCTTCATATAAGCATACTGACCGAAACAAGATGAGATAATGGGAAATCTGACTGCTAGAAGTGAGCTCTATTTTAATTTGAATGCATGTATTTATTTAAGCTTTCACAAAGTTTTCTATTGGCTCTGAACAAGAGAGGAGCTATGTCAATGAAGAAAGAAGTCTTTAATGCTCAGAGGAGTATTTGCAAGCTTGCACAGTAAAGGGAAAAAAGCAAACAACAGGTTTGGATCTCAGGAACTTCTTTCATAGCAGTTCGTTTTATATTTGCGTTTTCATTTTATCCTGAAAGATGTTTTTTGTGATACAGAATAATGGGGAAGAGAAAGAAAAGAAAGAAAACAAAGTAAATCTTATTTGCTCACCCTGAGTTTCCTATGGATATACTGAAAAGTTTCTATATCAACTTAATTAGAAAAGTATATAGATGCTGCTGTGAAGGTATCCATAACCTCATGTACAAGTTACATGTGTTCACATGCACAGATGAACACGTACACAAACACACTCGTGTCACATATCTGTGCATCCAGAGGCAGTGACAACCACTCCTTCTAGGGAAGTTTATTCTGTCCTCTCTTAGAATAGCACTTCAGTAAGAACACTCACTTTAGATACGGTGCTTGAAGCACAATTCAAAACTAAAAAAAAACAAAAAAACCAAACAAAAAATAGGCTTCAGCAGGAAACCAGAATCTAGGCTCAATTCTCTTCAGAGCCCGAACAAAAAATTTATTGACTTTGGGCTTTCCACTGGTTCTGTTGTAGACGAAAACATGTCAATATTAACTCTTCCAAACTTCAGGCGGACCAAAACAACTTTAACACATCTACGATGAATGAAGTTCCTCAGTTACAAAAAAAAAAAAAAAAAAATCAGTATTCTCAGTATTGCAAAAGTGTTTTTCATTAAATGTTTGCACAAAGTATAGCAACCATGGTAAAATAATTAGTGGTTTATGCATGCATATAGATGCACTAGACAGTACACTCCACTTAAATAGTGCACTTGGTTGCAATCATTGTTAGTAACCGTACGTAAAGAAGTGTGGGCAGATACCTCATTAATGCATACACAGATTGCCAGGATATTATATTGTCTCCCTGCTGCAAAAATATAAAATACAGTAGCAGGATTGAGTGGGATGATGAAGTCATCTGGCAGCTCTCCACTGGATGATGCATCTAGGAGCAAATGACATAGCATATTCACACCACCCACTGGATGCACCACTGGACTGGAATTCAGGTGCAGACAGCTGTAACGCTCAGATATTCCAGTGATCCCCATTGCCCAAGTGTAGACAAGTCACAAGCCAAACCCAAACTGCTGTCTCTTTGGTGGAGGTAACACTATTGCTCTTTCTCAATTTGAATTCTAAGAGAAAAAAAGCGCTGGTAGAGTTACCAAAATTTGGTGTTACTAAACATTTCCCACTGTAAGTATTTCATTTCTTTACAGCAATGAATCGACTAAATGTCAACTATCAGGGCTGAAATTTCCATGACAGGATCTGCTTCCCACCATCTTCTTTTCCTTTTGAAAATGAGATATCAATAAATCAACTAACGGTCTTGGGAAACGGTGATTCCCACTTCATTAAAAAGTCCTCTACACTCTACTGAAACACATATTTTGCTTTGCTTCTTAGGTCCCAATCTACAGATGTGGAAATGATAAATTTACTAATAACTGAAGCATTCACATGTTACCAAGAAACTAAGCAAACAGATGCAAGAGCTCTCACTTTCAGAGTTAGGTAATCTAAACATTGATTAACAGCTATTACTGCCCAAGGCTAACAACAAAATACAAAGAGTATAGAAAGAATCCTAAATATCACTTATGGATGCAGAGGTGGAGAGTCAATCTTCAATAGCAGAACACAAAAACAAAATTAAACAAAACAACAACAAACACAACCAGTTGCAATTGTGAAGAAAGAAAAGGTTAAGGACAAACCTGCAATGTCCAGTCACAAAGCTTTTTCTTTAAGAGCAAGGTGAGCAGGAATTTCTCAGCAAGAGGTTTGCTTTGTAGCTGGTCTTTTTAAATGCCTTTATCAGTTTGAGGAGAACATCTCAAAGCTCAATATCTCTCTAGCAAGAAGATTAACTTAGGTATCTATAGTTTGTGGGCAAAATAAAACTTTATGATGCATTGAGGACAAAAAAAATGTTAATGAATAAGCCAGACTAAAAACAAGAACAAGTTATATTTATTTAAAGTTACTACATTTTTCCTCTTAGAGAATGATTTTCTTTTCCCCAGTTTCCCCCCCAGTTTCTTGGGGGGAATATTCATTTTGTACCTTTTCTGCAATCACTTTTCAAACTAATTCTTTCCTGGATGATCCCCTCCCCGTCATACATAATACACAAATGAATCTATTTTGCCAGTCCTTTCACAAGGAGATGCTGAGCCCTGCAGTTTTGGAGTGGAATGTGGACGCCCACATGGGTGGGTGCAGAATTAGCCAAAACAAGTCCCTGCATTCCTTCGGATGTCAGCCCCTTTCTGCTGGTTCTTTCCTAATGTCTTAGTAATAAGTAAAATCTCTTTACCTAATCAGCCTTTCCCATTCCTTCATAGTGGGGAGGGAAAAAAAAAAAAAAAAAACAGAAACAAAAAACTTCCTTAAACAGGTGCCCAGGCATATTTATAGCAAAGTATTACGCTAGTTAGACAATTACAGTTTTTCAGTTGCCCAATTTAAATTCCTATAGGTACCTAATAAACCATCAAATGGAGAAGAATTACCAGTAAATAGCAATTACCTGGAAAGAACAGCACATTAAATATTAAAGTGGCACTTCATTAGTTATGCTGGCAAGGAGGTCAGTTTGAATCAAATGGCTATTTTAAATTAGTGGTCCTATTGCAGACATGGGGTGTAATTTTTATTACCAAATACCCAACCAAGCTAGTGACCTTAAAAACATTACTCAGTAAATGGTTCAGAATTAATTAGAATACTGTGCATATGGAAAACAAAGAATAATGTTGAACATCTCTGAATTCTTTCCAGGAAGGTGTTTTTAATAATGACAGTAGTTTACTCCATTTAAAGGTCTATATCCTCAAGTCAAAACATAGGCATTTATGAAACCAGCAGTAAGAGTGAAGAAATATGTCCATAATTTTTTCTCTGACTGCAGAGATATTTTCTTAAGAAAATTATGAACCTCCAAAGAATCTACTGGACAATGGCTAGAAACTCTCTCCCTAGAGAAGCTTATAGTGACATTTATTTTTGCTACACAAGTTGAAATGAGGAGAAATTGTAAGAAAAAAAGCTATAGAGAAATGTGGTTTGACATCTATTGTTTTTCATGTTTAGTACCCGGTGGTGCTGAAACTCGTTGCAAAAAAAAACAAACAAAACAAAACAAAAAACAGCTAAAGTGCATTTTCTTAATTACAATCTCATTTCTAAAACATATCAGAGCAAACATTTTTCATACATGTAGTTCAAGCAACTGCTATCTGAAATATCACTGCAAGATTCCAACTGAAAAGAGAAGTTCCTGTATTTTAATCACTCCTAACAATTGTCTCAAAGTTGTTTTGGTTTTGTTTTTGTTTTAGCAGAAATAACAAATCATCTAGCACAGTGCAAAAGGATTAGAACTCCTAGTATGGATTGTTTCTTTCAGAATCCTATACAGATACGTTCACCTTACATGCTCCTATTTATCTCTTCCATTCTACTTTAATCTCAATTCCTATGTGACATTTCTATCAGGTATTCCTTTTTAAACAGTCCCATCGAACATATACCATGATGGCAGCAACTTCAATCTCTGATTTCCATGATTCTTAAATCCTGTACAGCTTAAGTACAGATTTAATTTTATTTAATACCATGACTGGGGAGAATTTGCCAACTACTTACTAGACACAAAAGAAATAACATGATACCATGAGTCACAACAGAGAACTCAAGAAAATTACCATGACTACACTGAAGTTCAACATAACAGTTAATTCCCTCTGAGGTAGAATAACCTCACAGAGAACTTGAAGAAAGATTCAACATGAAAGTTGAATTTGGACAGAAAAAATTATAAGTTTCAACTTCTCTATCCAAAGACGAAACCCACTAATTTCAAGGTAGTACACCCAGCCTAGGTACAGAGAATAGCCACAGACTCGTGAATAACTTTGAGGTTCAAAATCATTACAAATATGATGAAGAATCTGGTTACCAAAAGTGGAACCTGGAAAGAATGCATTTGCTTGAGATGCAGGATCCCAGAATCTGGCCTTTTTTCCCTGAGCTTTACATCAAGCAATTACTTATGTGAACAGTCCAAGAAATGGGGACCAAAATCCAGCATTCCTCCTCCTTGGCTGAGTTTCCTAACCACAAGGCTATGAATAAACTTCATTATATGCCTTCTATGGCTCTTTTGAATTATTGCCTGACTAGTGAAATAGTTTTTGCAGGAGCAGTGGAGGATGTTCCCACACTTCCCTTTTTGTTGGAAACAGTGGTAAGAACGCGTCAAATAAAGTTGGACATTGGATTTGGACCTGTCAGATTTTGGATGAGATACAGCCACCAAGGTGTTATATAAAATGTGAGAATATAGCTCCTTTGATCAAATATTCAAAGAGAAAAACAAATCACGCTCAGCACTTAGGGACCAAAGCCATGGATGTCTATCAGCAGGAGAGACTTCAGATCTTTGGACCTACATAGCTCTTCAAAATATCACATGAATGCAGTGTCATGTCTAATTGGAGGAGTACTGAGCCTGATGCCCTAGCAATAAGACTTCAGATGTATTCCTCTGCTCAGTATTATGTTCAGCTTTGGCAGTTGAATCTGCTGGCTGTTTTGGATCCCATTTTGAACTTCCCAACTATCCTTAATTTTTACACCAGGGTTTTAAAGCACCAAATATGAATGGTCTGTTGTTCAGTCAAGGTGGCCAAAGGCAGACAGTGGCAGAACTCAGGTCTTCCCTGGAATCCCAATCTATGTGTCTGATCCTGCACTCCGCTAAGATCTTTGACAGATACTTGAATGGGTATGGGATCAAACTCACTCCGGTCTCCACAGAGTTCTGAATTTGCACACAAATGGACAAAGAGCTAAATGAGGATTTATGACTGAGTATGTAGCTAAATGAGGACTTATGACTATGTATTATATTTTTGGTACTCTTGTCCACTGAAAACTATCCAGTAGCATGAAAGACTAGTGAAAACAGATACTACTACTGAAACAGCAGCCATAGAATGCATCTGAGCATCTCAGCCTTGTCATGGTCCCAGTCCAGGAATTATATCCATCACCCAACACCAACTTGGTTGCTTCAAAGAAAAAGAAAGTTGGCTGTTGTACTGGATAGTCAGAAGATGTGTCCTGACACCTTGTTCATGTGCATTTTTCACTCAGCTTTCTCTTGTCCTGGAAACATAAAAGTACAAAGCCAACCAATGCTCATTTGAGAAGGAACTCAACATGCTCACCCAGAGACTGAGATCCACAAGCAAGGTCCTCATATTAAACAGCCTGCAGTAAATAAGTAATACTGCTCAGTTGTATGAGTACTCAGATCACTTTGGGGAGGGGCGGAGGGGCGGGGGGAGGAGGAATGCAAAAAAAGAAAAAAAAACTTATTTTGGATCAACTGTGGACTTAGCAATCTAATTTAATAATCATGCAGAAAAATCAGCTGCAAATTAGAACCACAGGAAACAAGGCCTTTGCAATCGAATAAGTTCATTTGTTCATTTCAGCTGAGTAGTTATTGAAATGCATATCTCATACAAATATTTGCCTGATATATTGATGTACAAATATAATTTCGGCTAAAGCACTAATTAGACTAATAGCAATGTTTGTTTTGATCATAGTCTCCCTTGCTGAAGTGATAATTGATAATTAAAAGTTTTTGATGAAGTTTCATTAAGCTATACAATATATTTTCCATCAAATGCAATGTTACTATCTTCCAGATATTGCAACAAGACACAATAGGACTCCCAATAGATCCAGAAATCCTTGTGCTGACACTGTTTTGTACTTCTTTAAGTGGGGATTTCTCCCTATCTACTGAAGGAATATATTTTCATGTAAACAGCAACAAATTCATGAGTAAAGGATTAAATTTACTGAGGGATAGATATACCTATGGTAATCTCAACTTTGCTCTGCCGTGTACAAAGGGCTTCCGTTTACAAAGTAGCCGATGTCCTATTCCACGTGTCTAGGGGAACAATCCCCTCTTCCACCAGCCCACAACATGATGGATGATAACTACCATCTCTTTTGCATCTAGCAAAGAGTATATATAATACAAACTGTGAAACAAAACAGGGACGAATAAAAATACATAATTATTAGACAAGAGCTACCACAGAGGAAGAGAGAGTGGAAGCAATGGACAGAGGCCTGAGACAACCTAGGGAGCCCAGAAGCCACAAATATATATATTTATATAATACACGTTATATTTACACATGTGGACATATTTGTATGCATGTGTGTACACAACTCCTTTTCCAGAACATCTGTAACTGAGCAGGAGTAGACTTTGATTGAAGGCAAATAGAGGAACAGAAAAGAACTGGAAATGACACTTCTAGAAGCAAGAATGGTACCAACAACCACACCTAGAGAGACAATGTTCTGAGGTTATTCCTCATCCCATTGTCCTCTCTGTTCTCACTTCCTGGAGCACTCTCAAAAACCCAACCAATTTGTCACAGCCGCATGATTTGGGAAGCTACGTCAGTTTGTTGCCTATGAACTTCCTGTTTCTTTGTCACTGTTTCTTCAGATTGCCAACACACAGATATTGCAGTGACGAGAACAGAAAAAAGCCTTTCATAAGCAAGACCATCCTCATTCAACAGCGATGGGTTTTGTGCTAATGCTGCATTGCTGAGACAACAAAGTACTGATCCCAGGTAGTCTGCATTTCCATAATAAACTTTACGCTATTACTCTGGCTGTCTCCAGTGCCTGAGACCCAGGAGGTAAACAATAGAATAAGAAGAGAAAGAAAAAAGGAGTGCCAGCAGAGATCTGTACCAAAGATACTGAGAGAACATAGTTGTCTGTGCTACGTATTTGTGCTCTGAGAGCATGGGATTAGAAAGTACCTTGTAAAAGTATGATCCTCATAAACATAAAAGGACCAAAATGAGGTAAGACAGCTGAATAATTATGGAGTCAATAGGCCTATCTTACATTACTGAAATACAAGGAGTTGCTCTACATGGCAAAAAATCAAGCAGGTGCTTAAATACTTCCTCTCACACTTTGCAGTTAATGGCTCATGAGAGGAATAGAACTCCTTTCTTCACTGAGAGACTCCCAAAAGGAACTAAGAATTACGCTATAATGAAGGCACGAAAATGCATTTAACATTTTCTAATAAAAAAAAAATTGGCACACTTATAAAACCAGACAAATATGTATTTTCTTCAGGTATTATATTTAGAACCCAATGAGAAATTTGCCACCACTCAAGAAGATTTTTACTTCATCAATGGCACTACCACCCACTTAAGTCTGTCCATGTGTTGGTGTGAAAGAGTGTCATGCCTCCCTGCAACATTCACGTCAGAATTAAATACCTTGCATTGCAGACACATTAGGAGTGCTTTATCATGCTCAGCTGATGTATACAGTAGCTCATTATGATTGGGTAACTCAGCCATTAAGCTCTACACTAAGCCCACGCTGTATACTAAAAAGGGAGCCGTATACAGGCTATGGTGGTGTTGAGTAAAAAGTTATACTGCACTCTGCATAATTAAATTTGCTTTCTATCTTTCTAGTATTTTTAGTGAAGCCACAAGCTGAGCATGCTGAGTAATTACATGCCCGCTGTAATTTCATCAAGCTTCTTCCAACTCGAGACTCCAAGTGTGCTCAGAACATTCGTGTCCCTTTTCCAAAAACACAATTGAATACACTTTAGTCTAAGCACAGAGAGAAAATATAGATTCTTCTCACAGCTGAGGCTTCTAGTTATTCTGGACCAGTATTTGGCATTGCAATAGATTCAGCAGCTTCGATCACTTAGGTTAGCAGTTGACTGCTTTTCCACTCTGAGTTGGTATGGAAGAAGCAGGTTTTTGACAAGAACACAGTAAAAATAAAAGCCTAACCACGTAAAGAGAAAGGATTGGAAAGGTCAAAGTAGACAGGAAAGGGAGAAATAGCAATTGAGTGAAACAAAAGGAAACTGGTCCTGTTTGGGAGGAAAAAAAAATAAGTTGGAAAGCAGGAAAGTAAATGGCCTGATTGCAGTCAAGACAGCTGATGCAGGGAATAGCTCTGGCCAAAAACAAGGGAAGTGGAGAGCTCACAGCCAGCTGGTTAGAAACCGGAATGAGAAATCAAGCAATGGAAGAGAGAGGGAAGAGATCTGGGATGCCAATCCAGCACAAAGGGAGAAAAGAATGTGAGTTCCAGGGATGCAAAGCAGGATATGAGATTGCCTAGGCTTAACCTCCTGGAAGTAGCATTCTAATGTCACGAAGCACTTCTGATTCTTGATTTTACTTCAAGAAAGAAGCAAATTTTTTGCCATAACTTTGCAAAGTCAAGGATTATGGTTTTAAAAAATATCAGTGCAATATTAAAGTGTCCCTCTTATACAAAGAGCATCCTGATAAAGTCTGTATTTAGGTGTGACTACACGTTACTCTTTTTCAGCTACTTGTGTGCATGCATGTCTTTTCTCTTTCATGGCTGTGGTGTAAGTCTTCCCAGCATGTGTCTTTAATTCATAAATATTAGGTAGAGTTATTTCTTCCCCCACTGATTATGAGTGCAATTAAATGTACTTATTCAAATGAAGTTCTTAATATTTACTACCAGTGTCATTCAGAGCTCTAGGTTGCAGCTCAGACACATATGCACATCTGCTACTAAAATTTATCCAATGTTCTTTTAACACAATACCATCCTGTCTAAAGATTGGCCTTACATTGCAAGAAGCAAATCTAATCTAACCTTGTCATACTGAATGATACATTTAAGGACTGAAGCAGAGACCTTGGAACACTTCAAAGATATGCAAGAAAGAAGAGCGGCTGCTCATCTCAGGATAGCAAGGCTATTTGTGTGACATTTCTCTCTCAAAGAACTCTAGCGTATTAAGAAGGTTTTACTTGTTCTACAATCATGAAAAAACACTTTTTTCCTGGGGCGCCAAGCGCCTCTGACTGTATGTCACTCCAAACTCTTCCCCAGCAGCCTCTTTATAGATTTTGCTCAGGTATCTAATTCCAAAAGGACAAAAGCAGGATTTGCCTTGAGGAGAAACCAGGAAGAGAAAAATTCCCTACGCAAAATTATTTAGGACGTAGACATGCATTTAAAATGCTCAGAGAAAGAACAAAATGGAAAAGAAATTCCCCTGGGGATGATTGCCCAAGGCATGGACTACTATAAATCAGTGACAGCTTTCTATCTACAGACGAATAGTCTGTTAAAAAAAAAACAGCAGTTCTCCACTTCTTGGGAGGTTGAAGAGTTTACATCCTTGTTTATGTTGGGGATCAGCCCTGATTTCAGCAACTGATAATCACCAATTGGTTTGCTCCTGTGTGACCTCTACTATAAACAGGTAAAATCCCTGGGGAGCTTCCAAGCTCCTTCTTTGAATATACCCCAAAGGAGAGAAAGGGACAAGACTCTCCATTTCTGCAGAAACAGCTCCAGCATCCCATGCAGTAAGGACAAATACAGGAGAGACAGCACTGCTTCAGTAACTCAGTCCAACCCAGGAATAATAACAAACAGCAAAAGGAGTCTTGGTGATATAGATAGGGTGGAAACTGCTTACATCTATTTAACCTAATGGGTGAAGCAAATGCCAGTCACTGAAATGACTCTCAGGGAATGCTTATTGTCATCAAAAACTACTGGCAGAAGCAGAACTTCAGGAATTTTCTCCACAATCCTTTCAGAAAATTCCAAATCAGTTTTCTTTGTACATCTGCAAATGCTCTGTTCACAAGGAGAATGGGATCTTAAATTATGTAAAAATAGTTCACCTGGGTCAAGAAAAGGTACATCTTAGACCAGTATATTCTCTTGGATGATGTTCAACAGTAGATGGTGAAGGTAAACTCATGGTGATACAGTTGGAGGTTTTTCATTGCTGCTCTAATTCAGGTAATGTGACCGAGCAAGCACAGCTCTGTCTCATCGGGTGAAATGCCTGAAGCACAACAGACAAATGTGTTTCACCCTCAAATTCCAGGAAAGCATTGTGCAAATACTTTGCGTGGGAAGGCTTTCGTTACAGGATCCATGTGACTGAGTACAGTAAGAACATACCAAGTCTCTCCCTGGTGTAACTGCATCATACCCAGTGGGGTATGTAATGGTCTTCAAACCTGCAGATTTTTCACAAAGAGATCACCAATGCAGTGGGACAGAGATGGGGAGAGGATTGTTTTTGAAACTGAAATGATGTTCTTTGTTACTAAATCTGTGCTCAGGATACCTCAGGCTTGAATCAACTATTGGGCCTATTCACCTACAATCACTATAACCTCACTGATGTTAGAAAATGATCCCCAAGCAAGGTAAGCAAGGTAAGCCAAGTAAAATCTGTTACAAATGTGACTGACCACTTAGCTTTTATTTGTTTCATGTAAAGCAATGTGAAGAAGTTGTTCTAAAACCCAAACCAATGACTTTTGGAAAATGAAATTTCAAAGCAGCATATAGATTTTACACCCTCATCCTTTCCATCAAATTAATGGACTATCTACTTTTAGATGATGTTGCTTCAAATTAGCTGTGCTACTGACAGACCACCTTTCCTTAACAGGGAGGGAAATTACCATGTAACATCTCAATATTTCATAATACTCTTGTGGACAAATAATCACAGATGATCAGTTGGGTATGCGTGCTGCAGCTATTTGTTCCATGTCAATGAACAAAAATCAATATATTCCAACTACCAACAATCAACATTGCTCACAAACTACCATATAAATCTTCTCATTTGACTTTTCCAGTTGAAAACAGCATTGAAAAGAACTGTTAAACGCTACTAATAGTTCCAAGATGTCCTTGTCTTCAGCCCATCCTGGAGCTCTTGCCACAGGACAGTCAGCATTCATTTATCAGGCTCTAGTTGAATTTGGATGGGACGCTGGCACCAGATGAACAACAGGGAAATAATAAAAACCGTGAAACAAAATAGAAATATCTCTTCCCAAAAGCCTTTCAAATACAATCCAGTGAAAAAGGAGTAAAAAGTTAACAATAACTCATTCATACATTCCCCTAAAGAAACACAGAGCACTGATATTTTTTTTCTTTTCTTTTTTTTTTTAGGGGGGGCGGGGAGGGGTGG
This sequence comes from Odontophorus gujanensis, assembly GCA_013399175.1. NCBI lineage: Eukaryota > Metazoa > Chordata > Aves > Galliformes > Odontophoridae > Odontophorus > Odontophorus gujanensis. The sequence goes on along the minus strand of VXAB01003446.1, from coordinate 108,432 downwards.
ATGGGGAAGAGGATAGTGGGGCTGTACTGTTCAAAGCACGTCATGCAACCACATACTCACACTAATTGGAACCGTTCTGTCTAATTTGGAACTTGACTGAATTTCCTTACTCTACAGCTTCAAAATCAAAGGAAAAATGATAAAAGTATTTCTCTGACTCCTGCAACATTTGTTGTAATGAGAAACAAGAATTTTATTCCAGAGAACTGCAGGTTTTATGGTTCTTCTGCATTTATCTGGCAGCTGTAAGTGAAGTCTGAGCTCACCTATCCCCAACTGGAGAGCTACTTACCAATGCTGCAACACCTGACGCAGGATTTTGTCATGTAAGTCAGTAAGAGATGAAGTTTCACTGTACTCAAGAGAACACCTGAGCCTTAACAGCACCTCAGAGCTCTAAGCCTATAACTAAACAGAAGCATGAATTATAGTTCTCTCCCTTTGTTATGTTATCCCAACCACATTCAGTAAACAAAGAGCAGTACATCTTGAAATCTTTAGCCCTGTGCCAAACACAGTCCCAAAGGCCTATTAGGCTTGGGTTAATAAATTGGTCAAGTTCAAGATGATGTGTAACTATAATTTCACATTGAGCTAACATCTGCACATCTACCAGCCATGTTGATGGTAAACATAAACTTCTTAACAGAGATACTAATGATTAATTCTTTATTCCCACTAAATTAACAAAGATCCCTGACGTGGTTGAATAGTAGATGTATTAGACTGGTATAATAGATTTGCTGCAGGGGTAAGATGAAGGACTCTAATTATCCTAATTTAGTCAAGATTGTGTGAATATCTTGGCTTTACAGAGTAAAGAAGCCTGAGGGAGTTCAGTCCCAAATCCCACATCTAAATTCTTTGGACTTATTTTTAAATAGCTAGTTCATGAACCTTGGAGTAAATGTCCTACATGTCTTTTGAGACACCTGTCTGAGTGTCTTAGAGGTTAGTACCTAGCTGCTTTGTGGATTCTCAGCATACCTAAGCAAAAATTCCGTCCAAATAAGGAAAATGTCTACAGCATAGTCAGCAATGATTCAGTAAGTTGACATTCGCCCTATTGTTCTTGAGGTCCTCACAGAATTGGGTGAAGAGTTAAGGAATTAATAGGCATAAGGTCAATGAGCTGTTTTACAAGCAACACAACTGATCAAGCTGAGTTTCCTGCATATATATGTCTTACATTCTTCAGTGACATTCACTTTCCTTTGTAATCACAGTACTCCTCCATTCCCTTCCCTATGCTCGTGCAATAGCCTGCACAAGCAATAAGTGCATGCTGCATCTGATACAAGTGTTGACTAGTTAGATGACTACTAAATAAGGGATTGATCATTAATTCATGCTCCTCACCTCAACAGAAGGGAATAAGGCATTCTAATAGGAGCACAGCATTAACAGGGTCCCTCTTCTCCATTCAGCTATTGACATTCATTAAAAATGTAAAAATTTAATGTCTCTGTTTTTTACGCCAGGACTCTATCCATTATCTAATTTAACTGTGACAATCAAAGTTATACAGAAGGGAATAAAGACTTGCCTTTTGTTGTAAAGCTTTGATTCCTAAGAGCTAGGCATTATGTAAGTTAAAGAAGAAATACAGTGGAATGGTTAGACAGATGTCTTCACAAAACAGAATCCAACAGCCATTCAAAGAAGTCCATTTTCATGTTCTTAAAGCTAATTTGGTTAGTTGCCCTAGAGCTGTTAGTTACCATCAATTAAAATGATCAAATACCTCTCACTTTTACGTCTCCAGGTTAATTCAGTGCCATTTGAAACACTCTCACAGAGCACAAGAAAAAAAAAGAAAAAAAGGAAATAAGGTTTCTCACTACAAACTCCTTGCCAAGTGTTACATTACCTCAGAAAGAAAAAATGCATTTTTTCTGACTGAGCATCATGCACAGTAGAGTCTACATGACCCAGAAAGAAATAGAATACCTAGCCTGCAAGGATTTAGTTGGGAAGGTATTTTTCCCCTAAAATTCGAAAGAATCCTATAGAAGCTATCCTTCTCATCAGAAACTCCATAGATTAAGTTTCTTTAAGAGAAAGCTGTAAATAACTTGCTATCGTGTCCCCTGTCGAAAGTATCAAACCAAAAGATGACAAACTAGAATTCTAGCAATCCATCAGTCAGCAGCAGAAAGATGCATTGAGATTTTCAGTTAACCAAATGTTCTTCTTGTTGGTTTTGTTTTTTTAACACAGTAATTACAACAACGCGATCCAGATCTCTGTTTGGTGTTCCTAAGTACTCCTGTACTACATATAACATAGGTATCATCAGAAAAGGATACAGAATGGTTGTACACTAAAACAACAAAGCAAACAACTATCGACACCAGAATAAGAGGCCCTCCTTCAGCTTGCTAGATTAAGGACATTTATAAGAATAATAAGTATCTGTGCCAATAAACATTTCCTGCACCTGGCCCTAAAGCCCATACCCTTAGGTTAGTCCATAACCTGAGTTCTAGAGGATGAAATAAAGCCAGTATGTTTCCAAGCATGTAGTTCACTGCAGTTTAGAGACTTTATCCATCTGTATTAGCCCCTAATATACAGTAAAGCAGTATTGACTAAATGTTCTCCATAAGTACAAAGGAATTTAATTAAATGTGCCAGCAACCAAATGCAGGTACCACTTCAAGAAAAAGCAGTACAAGGATAGTTTTTACTCTCTGCTGCAGAATATGGATAAGAAAAGGGAAAGACTTTTATTTTCATTGTGGTTAAAAACTTTGTGGCTCACTAAGGACTGGATTGGTTCCCAGTACAGAGTTAAGTCACATAAATAGCTGATAAAGTCACTGCTACTACAGCAATTGAGTATGAACAGAGTTTAAATGTTGTGATTCTCTTTCTTTTCTGTATCTCCCAGGTTGCATTACACAAATACAATATACAGGTACACAGGAATCATTTTTTCATCACAGTTCTACATCCTTTTTCACAGGGCCACAAGGTGACAAAGCCAGAAAAGAAAACACTACCTAACACGTTTAATCCCCAGTATAGGCACCAAGCAGAAAAATCTGATTGACACCTTATAAAAAACAACTCAAGGATAAGAATCATTCAGAATCATGGCTAAAAAACTCAAAATACTGCCTTTTGTGGGCTCACTGACACCAGAGTCTGTCAGGGTGCTCATTACAGCCATTGTGAAGGTATACGCTATTCATGGATAGAGGAAAGAATCATTCAGTGGAAGGGACTTGCAGGAATAATTTAAGCTGCTCGTCTAAGAGTGGGAAACGATCCCCAAAGAAGCTTGGGAATGGCTACTTTTCATTCCCACCACCACGAGTACGGCAATTACGACATGAATTCTTCCCTTTACATACTGCAGTGTTTGAATCAGCAGTCTCTGCATATTCGGTGACCAGGGAGGAGAAGAGAACACTGGACAGTGCATTGGTAAAGTTAACAATAGCAGGAGAAGCATGGAGAATTGAATCAGTAGGACTTCATCTGTCTATGGACTACACTATAGCACCTCAAATTTAGCTAGAGGCAGGACACCAGCCTTGAAATCTTCATAATCTGTGTTGACTTGGCATATCTTGCATTGCTAGAGAAAACAAAAAGCAGGGCAGAGCTCCTTGAGGCATAATGGGAACTCTCAGTAACATCAAATCCACTCTCATCCAAAGGAAATTTTCTGCACAATACAAAGGCCTCACCTTTTCCAGCAGTAGCTGGCCACTCAGCTGTGGACCTTAGGAGACAAGAACATTGCATATTGTGTAACTGTTGAAATTTCATTATACCATTACAGCTGATGACAGAATTAATAATTTACTACAGGGGTAGGAAACCAATACAAGCTTTCTGTTATGAGCAAAGCAAAAATCAGACTGGAACTTTTCCCAGAGTATGAGATGAACAAGAGGAGACTGAAGCATAGTTGTCACCACCTTCAAATAGAGATGATTTAATTAAAATTTTAAAAGAAAAATCATATCTGATTTGACTGTTTTTCCTTCCTTACCCTAAAGTCAGCATATTGGAAAGAGCACAGTTTATCTTACTGAAGAAGCGCATAAATCCCGGTGAATCCAGGGGAGGGGCTGGAGAGGTTTGTTAATGAACTCTTCTTGCACAAGTTGGAGTCTAGTTCCTCCTTACATTCTCAATGTTTTTTATTGCATTAGGATTGAATGTAACCTTCAGCTAGGTGTAAATATGACTTGTTTCGACCCCGAGGTTCCTCCACACTGCCACAGCAGTGCAAAGTGGATTTACTGTTGGTCTGTACCAGGAAAACAGCAGCAGAAAGGCTGGATCAGTCCTAGCAATATTACAATTGTGCCAGTATTGAGGCATCTCATGCCTGTAGAATTTATTCCACTCTCAAATAGAGAAAGTTACCCCAGGAGAAGCACTTTCATCTCCGCACAGATTTGTCCACCCTGTGTATACCATGCATCCCACAGAGGGCAACCTCAAAGCCATCTTCAAAACTATCTTCATGACCATACAAGAGGCAAAACAGTACACAGAGGTGCTGACACAGCTGAAACACATAGGTCTGAGCATGCCTGGACACATAAAGGAGGTTAGCGGACTGTTGAGCATGTCGGACAGGCTGTCCACAAACCAGTCCTGTGGAGAGGAGATGAGTTGGAGTAGATACGTGCTGCAACAGTTACGTTGGTGTACAGGCAAACAGAGGCAAAACTGTACAAATCCATTAGGGCTAGACAACACACACAATACAAATTTTAACTGCAAATAAGTCTGCAAATGACCCTGAATCATACCTTATGGGAAACACAGTGAGCCTCTGCGAGATCCTGTTTATTAGCCTTATTTTTAGAGTCTCTGAAATCACTAAGTCCCTCTTTGAATCCTCAGAGTCATGCCACACTGCACAAGATGACTCACACTGGCCCTAAGGAGCACAAAAGAGATGAGTACCATTACAATAGATCTTTCACATTTTCTCCTTAACATCCTTCTGGATCTAGTATAAGTCAGTTCTGTAACAGACAAGTTAATGGGCCTGTGTAAAGTGCACTGACTCTTTAAGTTTAAAACAAAGCAAAACTTTATTTATTTACACTGTATACAGTTGCTATGTGAACTGACAGTTAAGACAAAACCACTCAACAAGTTAATGATTTTTCCCCTTTTTTGTGAAACATCTAAAAGAAAATCCCATCTGAATCTCAATTTCACAGCCTTGCTTTATTTAAACAATTCAGATTCTTTTGTCTCTCATTTGTACTGTACTTTGTGCGTCATTCTGGCTTGTTTCATTACCTATTGCACAATTACAAGTGTTCAAACGTATAGAAGGCAAGAATGGCTTAGCTTGTTTCGGTTGCTTTACAATCAATACCTCTGCCTCAGGCGCCAAAGAGCATATGAGAAAATGAGTTTTCTGTTTTTATAAACTCTGTCTATCTTCAAGCTCACTTTGATCCATTCTTCCACACAAATGAATAGGGTGGGGCCATTACTGAACAAGTAGAGACAACAGCAATGTTCTGTTAGACTGAATCTCAACAGAGGTGACCACACCAAAGGCCACCTTCTTAATGATCATGCTTTTATTTCCCGATTCACTTGGAATCTTTATTCTCCCTTCCTACACTGAACAAATGCAAGCTTTGTGATATCTGTTCCCTTTCATTTCACGGCACCAATGTTATTTTGCTTTGATCTGCTTCAGTATGCAATGTTGTAAGAGTACTATCTGCTAAAATAGGAAAAACTATGCTGTTTACCACTGTAGCAAGTGAAAGTTATTTTGGGGGAGAGAAGGGGATGCTTTTTAGATAACATGGTAATTCAGGCCATATCCTTACCCCCAAAAAACAGGAGAGAAGCAGCATATTGCAATGCTGAAAAGCTCTGTTAAAGAAGTTTCACCAAACAAGACTGTAGTACAGATTCATGAGGATTTACAAGCCTAAGGAAGAATTGCAGAAATTCAAAAAGTGGTACAACATTTTTTTGTGCTGATTTAACTCCGTTTTAATCCAATGAATAGTTGTTACATTTCCAATGTGCCAACCATTTTGGAAAATCAACTTTTTTAATCAACTCTGGAGATTTGAAAAAAATCTCCCCTAAAATCAAAGATTATTTTGATCACAGTTTAACTGAGATAAGAGATTACTAGCATACATGCAAAGAGTAAAACATCAAGGAAAACCATAAGGAGGTGGTTCAGAATTCCTTCGCACCACAAGAGATTTCAAATACTGATTTCAACCTTCAAACTAGCTCTCAGTCTCAACACAGAGAGCATCCATAGTATCATCCTCCAGCAAAAGAAAGCTTAAATTCTAAAGGACAGTAATATCACTAGCCCAGCTACAGCTAGCTGAAAGAAATGCATCTTTCTGCTCAACCTGTGCAAGTACAGCTGAATGCATTTCTGTCCATATTCTCTCACAGAGACACCTCCCACTGAACTTTAAGTTTGATCTTTCTCCCACTGATATCATGAAAAATCTCCCTCTGATGTCAGTATGGCCAGGAGGGGTTGGCATGTGTAGAAATCTAATGAATTGTGGGTGGTTGCTCTATCTTCTGTGTTTTGTGAGGTGTTTAGTAGGTATTTTTTGCTCTCTTGCCAGTTTCCAATTTCATTGGGGGTACGTTGTACTTTTTAAATGGAAAATAACTTTTGTGTTTGGTTGTATTTTGTGAAACGCCCAAAGGCTTTCACATACAAGCATCCCATAAAATGCATTTGTGTTTATTATTATTAATAATAATGCCACTGGATTAAGAGAAGTCTAGACTCTACACATGGCCCTGGCTAACTTGAGCCACTCAGAACGGACAGTTTTTGCCTGTATGTCTAAAATACCAGGAGGTGGTAGTCTCTCCACTGTTAAAATTGAGCTTTCTGGCTGAATATTCCTGGCTATGCATCCTAAACTACTGTCTGTATATTATCAGTGTGCAGGTCATTTAAAAACTTATTTCTATTCCAAGGTCTTGATTAAGTGAGTGAAAAGCTGTCATTCAAATGATGTAAAACAGATTCATTAACTTGTTACCATCCAGCATACGTTCACATTAACTACTTATATCCTCACACACAATATAATAATACTAAAGACAACTCAGCCTTCAAAAGCACCTCATGGATTAAAAGGAGCTAATCGAACTGGCAGGCTCATTGTTGATGAAGTTATGCTATACTTCAAATGCATTTGTTGACCATAGTTATCAAATACTCCACAAACACACACACATGCTCCTGACAGCTGTTTACAAATTTGGAAATGTAAGAGTAATCAGAGCTTGGAAAAGGAGAGTTTGGGCCTTTAGTACAGGTACATGCAAGGTACCGCAAGACAAATTTTTGAAAAATATTTTAAAAAAGCAGAGAAAGAAAAACATGAATTCAGAGTGCTGACTTCAGCTCATTAAAATGATTTGTAGGATCATATTACTCTTTTTTTTTTTTCCCTTTCAAGAGTATTTGAAAAACTGCCGAATATTTGTGAAAAGATTTCATGAATTTTAGCACAAATGACAGTTTCACAGAAAATTCCTGCCAGAAGTGTCACATTTGCTATTAATTATGATTCTAGAGAAAAGCAAACAAACAGATTCAAGCACCATGACTACAGTAAAAATGGTGTAATACAGCAGGTAATGCAAAGAGCAATAGTTTGGGCAGGACCTTCATTAACGGCCTGTAGTCTGACAGCTAGTACAGTTAGCTGATAGGTGGAGGCATGGAACAAGGTGGCTTAGGAGTGTTTTGGTGAGGGAAGATGACTTTGTTCTTTACTATCTCATCTGAAATTGCATTTGATCTGGAATTTGAGCCAGAGAACACTTTCAACAGGGAACCACAGTCCCTCCCTCCAACTGAACTCTTGGAGTAATAACTGCACCAATACCACAGGATAGGTACTTCTCGCTGGCTACAGGACAAGAGTGAATCTACAAGCAGCAGAATTCTTCTTAGAAGCTTCAGACAACTGCACTTCCAGTGGATGATTCATCTGACCTATTTAAAAATCTGCTTTAGCGTGAAATAAATCTCATTGTAGATATGCTTCTCTCTTTCCAGTAATTAAAAGGGAAGACTAGATTAATTTATTTAGGTGGGGAAGTCTATGCTAATAATTGATATTTGGTTGACTGGATCCCAGACAGAGCTTCTGAGCTACAACTTTCTTGTGCCATTTGGGTAGTTGTATAAAACCAAAATATATTTCTGAACAGTCTTCTCCCTATTTTATTTTTTGTTGTTGTTGTTGTTGTTCCTTAAGAACAGCTTCCTCATGAGGTAAGAAGAGGGACGGCACTGAGTTCTGTTCTCAGGTGGCAGAGACAGGGCCCAAGGGAATGGCATGGGACTGCATCATGGAAGGGGCAGGTTGAAGGTTAGGGGAAATTCTTCACCAGAGGGCAGTAGGCACAGCCCCAAGTGCTGGAGTTCAAGAAGTGTTTGGACAGTGCCCTCAGACATAGGGTTTGGATTTTGGGTGGTTCTGTGTGGAGCCAGGAGCTGGACTCTATGCTTCTGGTGGGTCCCTTCCAACTTGGAATATTTCATGATTCTGCTATAACTTGTTAACTTTATTTATTTTGTTGTAGCTCAAGCTAAATTTAAACTTTCATAGGAAGAAAATATCCTTATTTTTGCTGAGCCCTCTTTTTAAGTGATGGATCAGCTGGGTATGCTTTAAAGACCCCATATGAGCTTTACCTTATAAAATCAGTCCAAAGTTCTAATTACTGCAAACAAGGAAATATTTCTTTCAGGCAATGCTAGTATTTGGAACATGATCTAAATCTCTCTGTTTTCAAAGGATCCCAGAGTACCGGAAAGCGTAATACTTGATGATGCTTCATAATACATGGACACGTGACAAAGGTGTGGATTTAGACTTTGTTATTTGGTTTTACTATAATACTTAAACATAATGGCTAGGCAACTCCCTTCCAAAGTGCCATTGTCTTTGGCTGCTTGATTTCAGATACTGGTTTGAAAGAAGTAACATCTTAACAAAGCCAAGTGACTGCAGCAGCATGCTGAATTCACGGTCATAGATCAGTAAAAGTTTGAATGGACTCCAAGTTGAAAACCATTATACCTACTGAACTGGTAGATTCACCCTGCTAAAGTTGTTCATCTAGTACCTCATTCAGCGTCCACATTTACTTCTGTCAACACTCGCTGCTATGAGAAATATCGTCTAAAAATTTATCAAGAGCAAAGGTTAGCTTTACCCTGGCTCACGTGGCCCAAATGCAAGTTCACTCGTGGCATAATTGTTCTGTTTACACAACGTTAGATTTAACTATAATTCTAAGAATTAGACACAGGACAAGAATGTAGATCCAAAGAAGGACCAAAACTCCTAAATTTGACCAAACTTCAAGACTGTGGGCCTGTAAGCCCTGCTTCAGCTGACACTTAATGCCTGTATTCTACATGTGCCTCTGCCTGTGAACTTAAAGTTGTCAGGACACCTAAAGCTCTGCCCTTCCATGGTTGCACCTCAGCCTCAGTAAGTCTGAGCATCTTCTGCTTGAGCCAAGTAAAATCCAGGAAATTGTGTTCTGCTCCCATCTCCCCACAGCCCTGATTCATCGGGAGTTCTAGATACAGCAGCTGTATCATTCATGGCTCAGCTATCAGAGTACTCTGATATCTGCAAAAGAACTCAGGATCTACCTGCCACAAAGCCACAGCCAGAGCAAGAGAATTCAAATGCACATTCTTCACCTGTTACACAATCCCGCAGCCTCTCAACTATATACACTAAATATACTATATTCTCCCCTCACTGGAACATTTCTCTTGTCAGAAGTGAATTCAAGCTGATCAGGGTTGAAGAGAAAGGAGGAAGGAGTACAGCTCTGTAGCCTCAAAGGCGGAACCCATATTTTTCTCTCAGATCTTGTAGGCTTCTACTCAATTCATTGCAAATGCATTTTAAACAAAGCAGTCCTTGGAGACTGAAGCTGAATACAGGTCCCTGGGCTCTTCGGGAGCACTGTCTTGTTCTTGATTTCTAGCCTAGTTCAACTTCAGCTCTCTAATTCCACAGCAGACCTGCACTGCAGAGAGCAGATAGGCACATATTTAGGGAACTCTCTGGGAGGTGAATTTGAGCTCCCTCTGGCAAAGGCAATAACTAAGCTAGATTTCCCACAGCCTGAGGGAGCACTTTAATCATCAGGCTCCTGTTCAAAAGGCCACCTCCACCTATTCTTCTGTCATGTTTTAGAAGAGGGAGACAAGTTCTATTTTGGAAAAATGGGCGTAACAGGTGGCTACGTGCTGGTGAAGATCCCACAGTGTCCTCAGCATTTCCTAATAGAAAGCTAATTACCTGATCCTGATGTACCTAGCTCTTCCCACATACCTGTACGGGGCCAAGGCACTTAGTAGAGGTGCCTGCTTACCTTAGGGCAGCCACATTAAAGCTCCACAATATAACACCCAGTGTTGCAGCATCAAAGCCCCACTTCAGATCAAGCCTGAGGGCACTACCTGAGGGAATTTACAATGTCAAAACTTAAAACTGTATATGATGTTCATTACTGCAACTACTGACTCTAGTCTAACAAAAGCAGTAATGCCACAATAGTTATTGTTAAGCAATTTAATTGATCCAGACATTTATGCAGGGACATTTGCCTGTTGGGGCTCTAGACAGAGAGTAAGCTACCCATCTTTTCATTCCTTCATTAGATGACTTAATTTCTTAACTCAGCCTGGTGGAATGTCCGCAGGCTTTGGGGCTTCAAGCAGCTATTCTGGTTGCACATCACCAAAACTGACTCTGCATGTATATTGGTATATTGTGCTAGTCACCACAGACGACACCCTTTATTTTTGGATGCAAACACTTTACCTTAACTATGCATATAAGTCATTGGTCTCTGAGGTCCACCTTATTTCACCCGCCAAGATTCAGTGAGGTAATAGGGTTTAGTGAACTTAAAAGTTTTTAAGAGGTACCCTGAAGTGGTACAGTCTTTGTCTCTCTCCTTGCAACCAGTCCCCTGTTCAACCTGCCCCTGCCAGAGCCTACAAACAAAACCAGTGAATTCACAAGTCCAAGAGTTGAGAGTTTGGGAAAAGGAAATATTTCCAACTGGGATTACTGGTGTAATGATTTAACTTGCATTTTCCTTGTGAGAAATAGATGGCAAACGTGTAGGCCAGACAGAAAAACCTGTTGACTTTCTTGAATAAGCCTGAATAAACACTTCTATTTATTACTCCAAACTTGCTTCATAATGCTAATCTTTCAACCAGCTCACCTGTAACCTACATCACAGGCAATGGGAAGAGTAGGCACACAGCACAAAGACCTCACAGAGCTTAAGACATCTTACTCTATACTGTTCTTGCAAACAGTTGCACACTGTTATACTTAAAAGTAGCCAATCAATGGTTTCTCAAGCTATAAACTGAGCAAGCTCTGGAAGACCCTGCAGCAAAAAAGAAGAAAGTGGCACCTCTGTACACCCTGAATATTCATAGAGCTCATGAACCAGTTTGATTTCATTTATTTTCCTCTTCTGGATATCATAAGACTTTACACGTACATCGAAATAATACAGGGAGAATATATACTTGTAAAAATAATCTAACAACATTTGACACTAATAAGCCTATATAAAACTGTCCAAGATTAGCTAAAGTTTCTGTTGGGCAAATTCATTTCTATCAACTAAAGTGACAGGAGCATCTTTAGACTCATTCTTCAGTGGCATATAGTCCAGCTCAGATCACAGTGTGGCTGCCCCCTGCCCCATGCCATCATGGCAGAGGCTTTGCCCTGCCAAGCAGTCCAGCCCAGTCCTGGGACACAGGGAGGTGCAGTACAGTGCTAACGCTGCTTCTCATGCCTGTCAAACAATTAGTTGCACTGAATCCCAGGAGTATTATACCTTACATACACTTCTGCCATTTAGTGCATAAAAAGCAGTGATTGCCAGCACTAATAGTTAAACCCGCCTAATGGTGCCTCAAAAGAAAACAAAACCCAAAAAAAAAAGAAAATCACGGATGAAGAAAGAGTGTGCAATGAAAAACAGACAGAGATTGCTACTTTTTTTTTTTTTTTTTTAATCAAGGCAAATAATATGACACTGTGCTTAATTTGCAAAGAAATCATGTCAGGTTTCAAAGATCACAATTTGAAAAGATGTTATATGTAGAAACATCATGCCAAATTTGATGCACATCAAGGAATGTTCTGTAATAAAGACAAAATAGCATAACTGAAAAAAAGTCTGTCATCTCAACCAAAATCTTTTTAAAAACCTTAACGGACTCTATTATAAAAGAGAGTTACATGGTAACAAAAATCTGACTGAAAAAAAAAATTATATATATGTATATATCAAAACCATTTACTGATGGTGAGTTTATCAAGCAGTGTATAGAACACAAAGCAGATACAGTGCATCCTGATAAAAAAAAATATATATCTAAAATCAGTTTATCTCGCCATACTGTACCCAGGCAAACCAAAGAAAGAGGAACACCTATCAAAAGAAATTTGGAGAGCACAGCCGCTAATTTCAATTTTTTTGCTTTTGCGAGAGATGAAAGTATTGATGCTACTGATACATTTCAATTTGCCATTTTCATTAGAGGTATTTCTTCAGAGACATATTTGTTATCAATTGCTTCTTTGGTGCCATTACAAGACTCAACTAAATCTCTTGGTTTGTATGAAGCAGTAAAAATTACATTAAAGCAATTCTCTTCAGCCTTTATTAACATATCTGGTATAGTTACTGATGTTGTCCTGGCAAATTTTGGTAAAAAATATATATTATTAATTTTATGACAATTAAAAGATGATACAATCACCACTGGCAATTCACATTTGATGTATTATCACTGCATCATAAATCAAGAAAATTTATATATGAAAGCTTTCAAAATTGATAACTTCATGCAAATTGTCATCAAAGCTATGAATTTCATAAAATCCAATTGATTGAAACATTGTCAATTCCAGGAGTTTCTTTAAAATATGGATGCTGATCATGGGGACAACATTTACTTTTCTGACGGAAGGTGGCAAAGTTGGGGGGTAAAATGATAAAAAGATATTACAATTCGCTAAATGAAATCACATCCTTCATGGTATCAAATGGAAAATTTGTGACAAACTTGAAGAATAAAATTGGCTCACAGACTTTGCATTTTTGGTGAATTGGTGAATTGAATGCTTATTTAAATGAATTAAACATGTTTTCAAGGTGAAAATCGCCTAATCTGTGTTATGTTTCAAACCATAATGGCATTCTGAAATAAAACTTAAATTATAGGAAGCTTAAGTTATAGCAAATAATTTCATACATTATGATATATTGGCTAAACACAGTCCTGTGAAGAGCAAATATATAGATAGCCACGCTTTAGTTCTGATAGAGGAATTTGAGAATAGATTTTGAGATTAAAAAAAAAAAGTTTGTATATTTGCAACTCTATTTTCAGACAACTTAAATATATATAATATATAATATCTGTTTATACTGATATACTAATCAATAAAATACAAATAGAAGTCATTCCCTCCCTCCTTGTCTGTTGATGCAGTAGCAGAAGAACAGATGGTTGAAATTGAAGAACCACTTGGAGATGTAGCAGAGTGCATTGCAGAAAGAAAACAGACAGTATTTAGAAATACAGTTCTTGGAAGGAAAAAAAAAACCAAAAACTGCTCTCCTCTGAACAAACCAATGAACAAATCTAGGTTACAAAAGAATTTTTCTCAAAGAAATTAAATCCCAGTTAATACCAACTAAAAGTAAACCATTCATTCTACTTCCACGGGTAGAGAATAATGTTTTCCTTCCCCCAACTCCCCGGAAAAAAAAAAAAAAAAAAAAAAAAACAACCCACACCACCAAAAATACCACAGGTCTAGGCTATTGCATTTGCATAGCATTTTGAAATAAAAGTCTAAAATAAACAAATAATTTCCTTCCAGTAGCTATACTGAATCAAATATACCCCCTCTTGTAAATCACTTAATGTCAACCACATTTATAGCTGGGATGAATTAGATCCAGAATGTTTCATTTCTCATGTTCCTACTAAACAAGCCATATGTAATGATGTATGTTTGCTTTCATGCAAAGTATGGCAATTGAAAATAATAATAATAATAATAATACCCTCTTCTAACCCTGTTGAAAGATACCTGTGGTGTCACATCTTAAAATAAATAAATAAATAAAACAATGACACATTACATGTATTATTAGAGAAAGTGAGAGATCTTCACCGCAGATGGACAAAGTGGTTACTCCCCCATCTCTTTTATAGTTTCCTATGAGGTTCCTCCTTTCACTCTTCTGTTTAGCTGTGCTCCCAGCTCATAAAGTTTCTTCTTATCTATGACTATTCTAGTGAATACTTACTCAGTATAAACATCCTGGTTATGTCTACCATGACATGACATAGTTATCTACACTGATATAACTGAAGAACACAACAATCCATAGTGAATATTGTACATCTCAAATTCCCTGAGCCTACTTAAAAATACAAGTCAAAGAACTGTGCTCTTCATTTCCCATTAACGTACATTACACTCAATTAAATTGTATTTAAATTGGAATTGCTGAGCCTCTTTTATCTTCTTCAATTTTAGCCTCAATTGAGAGCACAAACGTACTGTTTCAGCTCTAGCATTTTTTCAGTGCTTTATAAGTCAACAGCCTGCATGGGGTTGAAAAACTGTACCAAAGGGACAAACAAGTACTCACACACATGACTATACATCAGTGACAGTCAGACTCAAGAAAGAGGAAAGGGATGAGGAATTTGAGACCATTTATGAATGATTGCATTCATGACTTTTGTTTTATCCTCTTAAACCCTGGGCTCATTCAGTGAAATGAAACTCAGGAGCTCTGGCACCTGCAGTATTTATGAGAAGTAATTGAAAAGAATCACTGAATCACAGGAGTTGGAAGGGACCTCAGAGGATCATCCAGTCTGACCCTTTACTAAAGCAGCTACCTACAGCAGGTTGCATAGGAAAGCATCCGTGTGGGTTTTGAACACCTCCACAGAAAGAGACTCTAAAACTCTCTGGGCAGCCTGTTCCCAGAGCTGTTCCCAGTGCTCTGTTACTCTCAAAGGAAGTTCTTCCTCATATTCATTTGTAACTTCCTACCTTTCAGTTTTTACCCATCTCCCCTTGTTCTGTCACTGGGCACTCACACCATCCACTTGACACCTACTGATTAAATATTTATAAGCACTGATAAGATCCCCCTTCAGTCTTCTCCAGCCTGGAGAAGAACAGTCCCTGGTCTCTCAGCCTTCCCTAAGAAGGGAGATGCTTCAGGTACCTCATCATCTTTGTGGTCCTTCACTACACTCTCTCCAGTACCTCCCTGCATTTCTTGAACTGAAGAGCCCTGAATGGGACACAGCACTCCAGATATGGCCTCACTGGCACAGAATAGAGGGGAAGAATCAACTCCCTTGATCTGTTGACCACACTCTTGCTAATGCACCCCAGAATACCATTGGCCTTATGCTTCATAAGGACACACTCCTGGCTCACGGCCAGTCTGTTGTACACCAGGACACCCAGGGCATTGTTTCTCTGCAGAACTTTCCATCAGGTCAGCCCCTAACATGTACTGATGCATGCAGTTATTTTTCTCTGACTGTAGGACTCTGCAACTTGTCATTGTTGAACCAGTAGAAAAGTGAAACAAAAGTAAATCAAACAAAACATCTTCATGTGAGCATTTGAAAGCAACGTGGGGATTGGCCATTGATTCCTGCAGAACAGGAGTAAGGATAGCTCAATTTAATATATTTAGAAATCAAAAGCTATCTGCCAGTCCTCCCAAGTGCAGAAAGAATTGTTGATCTCAGAACTTCAGAAGTATATTGAAAACCTCAATATTGATGCATGTTGAGTGCCTGAGAAACAACACTGGCCTGACTCACCCATGCCACCAGCACCACAGGAACACTAAAAATATAATAGTTGGTGCTGCTAAAGAATGTGAGATATCTGGCAATATATGCAGTATATGGCTGACTACTGAAGATAGTGCTATATCAAATAATTTACATTATTTGCAATCATTTCAGAGAAGGCAGGACAGATGATTGCTCAAAAATAAGTTTGTCATCACTTGAGACAGTGGCCAAAGAAACTTTACTGTCTGAATAAGTTATGCTGTGATTAACCTTTAGACACTGTGAAGCTGTATTCAGAAGGTAAAAGAAATACTGCAAAAGTAGTGATTTGGAACATATGAATCTTCCTCAGTTCTAAGTTTGCAAGCTTCTGAGTACTGTTTGCGTCTGCAAAACTTGTTTGACTACAATGGACCTTATTTGTGTAACTTAATTCATTGTGGTTTTTTTTTTTCTCCCAGAGGTGGCTCAATTAAAGGATAAAGAAGAAAATCAACATTTTTCAACATGAATGGGAAACCTGATATAAAATTGGATGATCTACTTCTACTACCTCCAGAAACCAGTCATTCACAATACATGGTAGTCTTTGAAGATCTGGTTGACAAACTCCTTCCCTCCCCCCACTTGTCTTTTACATTTTTTTCTTCCCCCTATAAATATCTGTTCCATTTTTCATGCTATTTATGCTTACTTGTTTTTCTGCTTGCCACTTTTCTGCAAGCAGTTCCCTTGTTCTCCATGAAATAACTCTGTGGCAAACTGCCTCAAAACCAACAGTGTTCAGTTTCTGCCGTATCACCACTCCAGAAGAGCAGATGCCACTGCTCAGGTTTCATGGAAGGAGAAGGATTTAGTCTGCTGCAGTAAAAAAATATAGAAACTCAGAAATGAAACAAAACAAACAAACAAAATAGCTGCCCTTTCTTTTCCATGGAGATAGCTACAAATATCTGTGATGAAGCCTTTGCAGCCATTCTGAACACTCTTAGCCAAAGGGACTCTGACTGTCACTAGCCCAGAGGACCAGACTGCATCATTGATCTTCTTAAGTCTTCAAAACAGGACTTTCAGGTTTTCTCACTCTTCCACACTTTTTCAAGGATGATCTCTCTAACATTTGCAACTGCTGCTTCATTATTCTCCAAAACTGTTCCCCGGCTCTTTCTTCACGTTGCAAAAATCTATCAAATTTCTGACAAGTGAAGCCACTGCCTTTTGCTTCTGTTGTAATATCTTCACCTTTTTCTGCAGCTCACAGAAGAAGCCAACAGATCAAACTGCAGTATAACTGCAATTCGTAGAAGGATAGATGTCTTTTAATAGCTTTCATTACCCTTCCAAGGCTTAAATCTGATCTTACACTGATGAGATTACACCAGTGGATCCACTGCAACAACATATACATCTAATATTTTGCATGATGTAACAACATCAACATATGAAATACCTGACATCAGTAGAGCTATTCTAAATCTTCCCTCTCCTAACAAATATAACTGAAACAGTAGTGTAGCCATAACTGGATCACTTTCAGGTCGAAATGTGGTATTTAGTAATATTCTACTAACTCTAAACTCAAAGAGGATATTTCAGGATTTTATTTTCTATTGTACAGTTTTATGTGGAAAACTGCACATAACCCCCCTACCATAAATGATAAAATGCATTAAAGCAGAAGGTGCAAAAATCAATGAAATTGAGAACACCAAGATTTAGGTTGTTTGTGCAAACTAGCAGAAGCCTTCCTAGCATGTATTTATTCTTCACTAACATGATGGCAGGTGATTTTCCCCTCTGACTCATTCAGCACCCAAAGATTGCCATCCTTCTAAAATGAAACAAACTGGCATTCATTACTGGGGATACATAAGTCTCTCTATCATTATTGTCAATAAAGCCTTCAGGTTCTTTTATGGAAGGGAAAAGAAATAAATCCTGATATACCTATAATTATAAAACATACTTGATAAAGGAATAGTTGTGCTATCCCCATTGTATGTACCATAGCAGTGACACTGCGCATCTTAAAAGTAACTGCTGCATCCTCTAGCTCCTACTGACAGATGCACTACATTAGAGCAGCATTCAGTTCCATGGAACTCTCAACATCTCATCTTATGGTTGATGAACCCCCAAGAGAAGAAAACAGCACGCAACTGTGATTAAAGATGACTTCTGAATTCATGTATGCAAGGGTACTGCCATAGTATTGTACTGCCTTGCTCAAGCATGTCCTGACTTCTCAGCCCTTGACTTTACAGCTGTTTTAATGCAGTTTTTTTGTTGTTGTTAAATTGTTCTACATATACAGGCTGTGCCTCTGTATATGCAAATATGAATTTATAAACTTATACCACAGAGAGCCAACTTGTTTATACAATCTGCAGTTAAAAAAAAAAAAAAAAAAAACTTTTACAGGGAGATACAGCTAACTGACAGCTGATATCTGTCCTCAGTATGGGCCAGTCAAGGCATATCTTTTGCTGGTATATTATAAAGCTTTGGAGAGAGAAGAGCAGAATATGCCAAGTTTTATGCCAAGTTCAGGAGCTTTGGAGTCTAGTTTTGAAGAACTTTTCTATTTCACTATCTTCTGCCTCTCCAACCTTAGAGAGTGTCTAAGGAGAGTGACACAGGAGGTGTCTTTGCTCCCATTCTAGTACAGTCTTCCAACTCTGCAGTCAGAGCTATCACCTGTGTCTCACTTTCCACAGCACCTCAGGTCAGTGCCAAGTGTGGAACATCCTGTCCTTTTCTCCTGGTGCATCACTTGACTCTCATAATTTCAGCCTCCTTGTTCCCATGCATAAGGCAACAAAGAGAAATTGCAATAAAAGTTTTACACAACTCGCTTATGAAATCCAGGAAAGAATTCCCAGCGGAAATGAAATCCCTGAGAAACATAGTTGCCAAATTCAAACAGCTTACAGGATGGGGAAAGCACAATCTGAGGGAGGTGTGTGTGTTTTTTTTAAGGGTACTGTAGGTTGGAGGACCTGGAGCTAATTTTCACCAGGTCAGGAAAAACATGCATCTCAGATCAAGGAAGAATTAAGATTCAAGCCTTGTCTCAGAAGCACAGTACCTCAGTGAAAATATATCTCATGGCAAAAGTAGTGTATTTTCCTCCTTTCTTTACACTCAGAAACAATTGAACCATTTCCTCAAAAGTTCCTCTGAGAAAAAAAAAAAAATACACAGAAATCTAATTTAACTGAGTATCTGGGGTGGAAAACTCTAACCCAAGTGGCTTAAAGTTTGGTAATGTTATCAGCAACTGCAACAAGAGTCTTACAACAAAAAACATTAGCCTTAATTGTTTGTGTCATTACCAGATCTGCCTGTGATAATGTGGCACCTCTGTCTCCTTGTCTCTTCTAAATGACACCTGATTTACCGTCCTGTGGGAATTTTTCTATGTGTTACTGTGTTTAAATATATCTGTCACCATTTCATTACAAGATTAAAATTATATTCTCATTCACTCTCTCATCAGAAATAATGGCCTGAGCATACCCACTGTTATTGCTGCAAATTGTAAGTCATGCAATAAAAAAAGGAGGCCTGATTATCAAATTGAAAAGGAGCCTGTTTTTTCACAGGTGAGTACCATCTTTAAATCTTTCCACTGTTTACCTGCTTGTGTGCAAAGTAGCAGCTTCAAATAGGCAAGTAGGATTAACTAGCCAGCACTCCATGAAACCATTCATGTAATGGCTGTGAGGCAAAGGAAAGCTGTTACTCCAGCTCCACTAACAGAGCACCGAGTCATGGGAAAATGAAATTCCCTGGCAAAACTGTGGCAGAGCAGGGCGCTGAACAAGACGCTCTGAGATCCACATGAGTTCCTCATGCATCAGCCACCCTTTTTGCAATCCCTCTACATGTAGATCTCATATCCTAAATAAAGATGTCCTATTTTGTCCTTGGTGCAAAAGCTGAAGCATACGCTGTACTTTTGTGAAAAGGCTAAGATAGAAATAGTAAGAAAACAACACCTGAAATTCTCAGGCATTTTCCCTAAGCCTGCCTCTTGGGAGAAATATGGTTGTTTTCACTGACTCTTTGCCACAATTTAGTAAATTGGTTAATCGCATCCCATCTTTTATTAGAGAGGATAATGTTATGACATTGCTGGAGTTCAAGGCTGAGTTCATCTCAGTTCTGTCAGAGGAGTGGAAACAAATGCATTACCTTTCCTCGAATGCTTCTTCTGCCTTTTGGATAGCTGTCTTTCATCATGATCAGAGATGTTCAGATGTCAAACAAGTTGAAAAACCAGCAATGTTGTTAGAGAAACTGAGGTTAAAACTAATCTTCTTACTTAATCTTTCACAAGATGAACCGATTCACTGATTTCTCAAATAATATCGAAGCACTTTTAAAATCACTGTCATAATCTCTAAAGAAGTTTGACATGTTTCAATATCTGCAATTTCCCAATTGTTTATATGAAGGGCACGTCCTGCAGCATGTATTTTGTCTCTGTGATTTCATCACACTTACAGCTTCCTGCATTTGCACATGCAGCTCTTAGCATATATCCTTAGCATACACTCGGAGCCTTTCCACCTACAGCTAAAAAAAAAAAAAAAAGAGAAAGAAAAAAAAAACCACTAAAAGGTAGAAGTATGGTATTCAGCAGCTGGAACGCCAACTCAAATATTACAAGGAACTATGTAGCTACAGCACTAGCATTCTTGTTGGGACCCATACTGGGGCAGGCTGGGACAGCATTAACTTCCTTCATAGCAGTCTGTATGGTGCTGTGCTTTACATTTGTGGCTAAAACTATGTTGATAACACAACATTGTTTGGGCTGCTGCCGAGCAGTACTTGCACAAAGTCAAGGTTTTCTCTCTTCCCACCCACACTTCTCCCAGCAAAGCCAGCCTGGGAGTACACAAGGGATTGATGCAGCCAGGACAGCAGACCCAAAATGACTGAAGGAATCTCACATAGCTTTGTGCTCAGCACTAAAAGTTCAAGTAAAAGGAGAATAAGGGATATTCAAGGTAGTAACATTTGTTGTTTAGAGCAACTATTACACATGCTGAGTCCCAGCTTCCCAGGAAGAGGCTGGACATCTGGCTCCCAATGGGAAGTAGTGATTGAATTCCTCTTTATGCTTTACTTTGTGGACCCAGTTTTAGTTCCCTTATTGACTGAGATAACGACAAATGAATGAATCTTTTCAGCTTATTTCTATTTTCTCCCCATGGCCCAGAGGATGAGGAGCAAAAAGCAGGGTGGGTGAGGGTGGCTGGCTGGGATCAGCCCACCAAAGGGTCATGTGCAGAGCTGTGATGCACCTGCCATTTTCTGCTACACTAGGCAAATCCAGCACAGCAAAGTAGAGATCTGAAGATCACACCCTGTCATTTTTCACAGGCAGAAGTACCAGTTAAAGAACAATTTAAATGACTAAATAAATAAATAAATAGACTGCTCACTCTTCTCTAGAATCATTCAGAGATGAAGGAGCAGCCTTTTGCTGTACAAACCAGCCACATCAGACTCACCTGCTCTCTCTTTACCATACATTTTCCTTTATCAAAGAGACTACCAGGCCATGCTCTTTCTTTCATAACACCCAGCATTCTCACCTCCTGCCAAGACATAGTGGTTCATTACAGGAGATTAACAGAAACATTGACTTGCAGGTAGAATAGGGCACATGAGGTACCTGCCCTCACATTCTCCAAGCACTTACAATACAGTGCTGAAATAATATCTCTTATCTCCAATATTCAATCAACTTACTGTTATTGTCTAAAACCCCAAATTCTCACAGGTTGCTGATATTTTATTTTTAGGTGAACATGAACACTTCCAGAGAATGCCAACTCTCTACTTAGCTTATTTTAATCAAAACCTAACTTCTGCCACCTTCTTCCCCCCCATTCTTCCCCTACCTCCTGAATTAAAAAAAAAAAAACCTACTGATTTTCCAAAGAGTCATCTTAGCTAAATTGCAACTTCCAAGAAGGTTGCTTAGTTTCAGGTTCTGCTTTTCCCTTACTTGCTGATGTTAAACATTAGATTGATGGCTTCTATGCACATTCCTGGTGCCATTTCTGAGTAGAATCTTATGCATGACATATGGCCTCTATCTTGCTATCTTCTCCTCTACCAGTTTCAATTGCATTCTTATCTCTTTTCTCACAGGGAAAGGGAAAATCCTATGAGTTACTTCACACATGGAGATACTCTAGATCAAACTGTTCAAGATGTAACATTCTGGGATTAAACCGCACCACAGCTTCTGAGCTGTGCAGTTATCACCCTAATGGTGATACTCTTCTTTTGTCAGCATATGCAGGCTGTGAGGTATACCAGGGAGTTTAGTCTGAGTGAACTGATGTCTTGTTACACAACTAATGGAGTACATGCATCTTGAAATTTGCAAAGGATGTTCATGAGTCTTCGGCAGTCCTGCTATTTTCTCTACTGTTACTCTTGCCCCATGAAATAATAGTATATACTTTTTAGTGTTATTTTTCTGTCTTTCATTTTGGTACTCTGAAGCAGAAACATTTCCTCCTGCATGATTCATCAAATATCCACCTTTTGTAACAGACTGTCAGTCACAAATACTTTACTACACTGTCTTTATCAGCCAAAGGTATGTCTTAATATGCAACCTTACATTTTGCAATCAGAGTATAAGTTAACATAATAAAGAATAACAGTATAGGATTATACTATATACAATTATACTATATACGATTACCTTATTATCATTCTCCTCTTTGAAAGAGGTTTTTCTATATTTAAAGATTCTGTCTTCCTGAAATCTTCCATTATTTAGAAAAGAAAGAAGGAAAAAAAAAAAAAATCAAACCACAAATTCAGTCTCTCTTTACCATATGATTTTCCTGAGTTTTGATTATTCCCTCGTTCACTTTGGATTCTCTCCAATGAGCTCACATCCTATTAGGAGGGCACAGCCCAAAATCAGATCCAGTGCTCCAGCTGATGCCTTATCAGCACTGAGTGAAGCAGGATTACTTCATGCATCATGTCAACTATATTCCTTCTTGTTTGACCCAGGTTGGCATTTTTTTTAAATTATTATTATTAAATGCAGCATTCCTGGCTCATGTTGACACTTGTGATTTACTATAACCTGCATGGCTCCTTTCTGAAGAACTGTTTCCCAGCCACTTACTCAAGTGAACTGATGACTTTGTGATGTTCTTCACTAACAGACACTGCTAAAGTAACTCAAAGGGCAAAAAATCTCAGTCAAAGCCTTGATGCAGGGGTACTGGAGAGGTCAAACGCATTAGTTTTGCACAGCACTATACCACAATTGCTCTAGGAGATTTTTTGCTTGGCAGATGGACAGAGAGAGAACAATTGCAAAAGACAAATCATCCTTTTCAGTGTGTTCTTTTCTAACAACAGCACATTGACATGGTTGCTGCATGGCTACACATCCACTAAACTATCATGAGGTGACAGGGACCATCTCTCAGATTATCACTGATAGCTTTGTTCCCTCTGCTTTGAGGGAGCTATTATTTTGCTGACTAATGTACAAATTGCATCTCCTTGTACAATCCAGTTACTTATGCTCTACATGAACATACAACCCAACAAAATTAGTATAAATAGTTTTAAAATGATAGTCCAGTAGATACAAGCCTCCTAGACCTAAAGAGGTGGTGCTTTTTATGTAGGCTGACCAATTCCAGCTAACCATCCTGATCGGAAGTGATATTCTTCTCCATTATAATGACCAACACAGACACTGTATATTCATACTACCACTAATGGGATCTTATCCTTTACGAACCTCTGGGGTTTGTGACCTGGAGATGTAAGATAAAATCTGGTTTCTACGGCCATTCCTGGATTTTAATGTACAAGGCTAGTGCCCTGAAGTGCCAGAAGCCTAAGGAGAGAGTTCTCACATCTGCAGTTGCAATGGCAGTAATGTTTTCTTCATAGACCCAATCCTCATTTATGACCAAAGGTCCTAGATACACTGAAGTTAACACAAGGTCACTCCACTTGACTCAACAGGTTTCAGGATGAGCCTGTACTTACTAATGCACCTCTGGGGCTCCTGTTCTGCCTGTGGCTTTGCTTCCTCTATAAGGTTTGCAAATCTTTTATGGGACACTTCAAGCATTCTGGTCTCAAGAGGAGTCTTTACAGCATTTTTCAGCTGGAAGAGAAGTGAAAAGTCCCTAGGAATTAACAGGTTGGTCTTTGCAAGGTGAGGCCTTTAGGTATCATTGAAGAAGCCCTGGAGGCAGCAGATGCCTTCAGAAGATTTTCAAAACAGCCATGATCCAGAGATCTGAGTTGCAGAAAAACAAGGCCTAGTTAACAAGTATGAATATGGGGGGGGAGGGGAACAAAAAAAAAACAACACCTTTTTCACAATAGTAGAGCCTGCATTGCTCTCTTCCAGAGAACTGTGCCATTAAACCAAAAGAATGCTCCCTGTTTATCAAGCAGCAAAAAATAACCAGTGACTTCAAATACTTCTTTAATCTTTACCATCCCTACAGAATGCTTTTCTTTTTACATATTTCAGCTGGTTTATTGCATAAATATTATGTTAGCAGTCATTCGTCAGTGTGTAGGTGGGATCGCCAGTAGGCAGAGACAGTGATAAATGAGTCTCCAGGTGTTGCTGCTCCTTTTAGAAAATCCTTTAACAAGCAGTTATGAAGATTGAGGCAATTTTGCAAACTTATAAGAGTTACAGTGAGTTGCTTCACAGACACTTTTTTTTTTTACGAGATGCTGTCAAAATTGGTGATCCCAAGGAGCGCTGTAGGTGTATACTTGCTCTGTTTACAAAATGTCCATAATTATTTATATATGTTTACTTTCAAGGATGAATTGAAGAGGTCAGGTCTGGGGACTATTGGAATAATGTTTTCATTAATTTCTTCTCTGCTGCAAGAAAGCAAATCTTGCAGTTCTAAACTCTCCTGTCATTTTTCACACTTGATGACAGCAAGCAGATGATGACCTGTTTCATTAAGGTAATTATTCTAAACAGCAAGGAGCCAGGAGAGAGGCTGCTCAACTCAAGAGATAAGAGTCTAAAGCCTTTCACCTTCAGACTGGAGGACCTACCAACAACCGGACTGAACAGGTTCATTCAACCATCCAGCCTATGGGAAAGCATCCTCACCACCATCAACATCTACTGAACCTAGTCACACCTGGCTCTCTTGTTAACAGCCTCCACAGCAAAGGAGAGGACTTCAGCCCGATAGCCATGCAAGAAGGAGCATTGGGACTGACAGATCAAACTGGATACAAACTATTCCATGAAGCACACCATGGGAAAATGAAGAGAAACATTAATTCAAAGCATGCTCTCTGTGTCACTGTCCTTATCAACACCATCCTTTAGCACAGGGAAAGATGCTGAGAATGGGTGATTCCAGGCGATCACCACCCAAAATACCATTCTAAACACTCCCATGCCAGCACTTGAGATAGGGTAGCAAAGAAGAGAGATGTTTCTAGGTCAGAATCTAAAGTGAAGCCTCCAATTAGCTCTTAGAATGGAAATAAACACCACACTGAGGTAGCAGAGTTGTGGAAAACCGTTTGGCATTTCATAACTAAGTCCCCCACCTTCACACTTAAGTAATATTTTATCGTCTAGCATCATGTCTTGGCACAGAAATCCACAGGTTGAGACTTTTGTAATTCTTGAGCTCTACAATGTTTCCCCCCACTCCCCCAAAAGAAAAAGGCACCTCTGTCCAAAGGCAGAACACAAACAAGCAAGCTCCATTGTGAGTCATAAAAACATAACACATGAGTAAGTGCATGCAATAATCTTGGTATAATTTGGCCCTTAGTCATTGTCTAGTCCTATTATGTAAATCTGAAACATGCATTTTTGAAAATAAAGGGCTTCAGTAAAATAATTACTGTTGTAATCCAGGAACCACACCCAATAAACAGTTTAGCAATCAACTGGCTCCATATATTTGAAAGCTATAAACAGATTAGTACAAAATTAAAATAGTAAGGGCCAAAATCTCAGTTGCTGGTGTAAATTAGTACAGCTTGACTAAATCAAATTAGCAGTTTGATTTACTTCAATTAAGCTACACTAATTTACAGTGGACTGTCATCTTTTTCTATTTATGTGTATACACATCTCAGAGTGTATGTGTGTATATATGTTATTTTTTCCTGTATTCTAGAGAGATAGCAATCTTTAGGACAACAATAATCTCTTTTCTCTCTGCATATGTATACTTATGAAAACTAGGTTTGACCTCAGGCACTGTGAGGAGAGCAATTGAAGAACTACGAAAAAAGAAATAACAAATGATTCCAATAATTTCAATAAAGCCCTACTCATTTTCATAATAATGAAATTTACTTGACTACAGAAGACAGTCTGAGACTTCCCTAAGCAAGCTTCATTTCAGGTAAGCCTAGAAACTATTATCCATTTACAGTTTTTGCACAATTTTGAATAATAGCTGTTAAAAAATAAATAAATCCTAACTTAACTATTTTCCAGGACAGGAGCACAAACTGACTTTTTACACATTTACAATTGTATACATTCTATAGTTTATGACCTGACTCTGGTCTCACAATAAAAATGATCCTTCTTCCAACAGTATTCATCTCAAAAAGGAACTGTCCACTAGAAAGATCAGATTATTCCTCTTCAAATGGAAAATAAACCATCTACTTGACTTTCATTCTAGAACTTCCTACTCTCTCTGTGAAACAGGTGAATCCTTATTATGACCCACAAGCTGCAGGTTGGTTATCATGGGCACAGTTAAATGATGGGCTTAGACCAAGGAATGGGAGAACACAATTCAGATTAAAAAACATAAGATCTTATACTCTTGTGTCATGTACTGAAGTGATGCTTTTCCCTTAGATCACGTAGTCTGTCATACTGCCACATTTTAAAGTCGTGCCCCTTACAATTGCTTTCTGGTGGTCTGTTTGGATTCATCTTTTATCATGGAAGCAGGAACACAAGAATGAAAGGAGAACAAAAGGTGATAGACTGAAATACATTTTGTCTGTGTGATAGGACCGGAAGCATTTTTCTAAATGCTCTTTAAATCACAAAAAAGCAACAGTATTACTCACAGGAAAGCACATAAGGAAGAAAAAAACAAATCCTACATGACTAAAAAAGCCAAAATGAAAGAATGAGGAAATTTAACACTGATCTAATTTATTTCCAAGCCATTCACAAAAAATACTTTCATGGATACGTTATTTTTTTGGAAGGCATAGTTTACCAGGGCTACAGTTCTTGAGAAGATTTAAGTGGTCAGAAATAAACAACTCCTCATGTTTAACTGTAACTGAAAACAGAATTAATGCAACAGCTGCATTCATTACTGCATTGGTATCTATCATACACTGCCCAGCATAACTCTTGCCAACATGTGCTTCTAACATACTAGCAAGCAGCATGAGCTTGATTCAGCAATCTTCATCCCTCTGGCTCATTTCACCCCCTTGCTCTGCTGTAAAAACATGGGTTTGACTGTAATGTCCAGTAACACCTTGTAGCCCACAAGGAAGCATTTCTTTGCTTTTTTTTTTTTTTGGTCACTCTTTACATAAGCCTCAGGAATGGCCTACCTTACAATGTCTGTCATCTCATGACTGATGTTGAATAACAAAGAACAAATGTGAAAAACTTTATTTATGAGTATAAGCACGGGCCCTTGACCCAGGGAGAATACTGTTCTGTATGTTCTCGTTACCACAATACTGTGCCAAAAAGTACAGCACATGCTTCTGGCTGCCTTGGCTGGAAAGGCAGGAAAAAGTAGCATGTATTTAGAAGCATGTGGCAGGACAGCGACGGAAACACTTTTTGTGCTGCTTTCCCACAACAACATTCATCTTCCAAAGCTTAGGGAGTGCTGTACTAATAGGTTCAAGCAAACATTAACATAAGAAAAAAGAAACTAAATCCTGATTGTATGTTTTGATAAAAGCCCATTTTCCATATGCTCTTCCACTTGGTTTATGCTATCTGTCACAAATCCCAACAATTTTAAGGACAGGAACATTTGCAAAAACAGATCGTTCTTATGCAAAGCATAGTAAATGTTCAAAGAATAAATACTCTGAATTAATACACTACACATGCATGAACTGATGAAGGGTTATTTCCCTCTCCTAAGGAACACAGATGAATCCTAAGGCTGCACTAACACGCCAAATTAAGACAAGATATGTCACATTTAGTTGAAACTACAAAGCTGCATGCCACTTCATAGATAAGGATTTCTAGGAACCTCCAGGATGACACTTGATGCTGAGGTTTTTATTTGTTTGCTCTTAAATCCTCTGCAGCACTTCAGTTTTCAATAAACAAAGTGATAAATACGCTGCTGAATCTTGGAGTCTTAAGGAAAGCTCAATAGTGGCTTGTCTCATTCAAATTTTAACTCCCACGTAGCACTGAAGTATAGGGCTAACTTTTAACAAGTGGTGTGGATACCTGAACAGACAAAGAAATGCACACTGGAACTGTCAAAACACCTGAGTAACACCTTTGAAAACCAACAAGTGGTGCTTAGCTAGGAACCTCTAAAAATCTCATGGTCAGTTTATCAACATTTCCAAGCCCCCAAACAGCTTCACTAGAAAACAGCATTCAAAGCAGCTTCAGGAAACCTGGCATCTCACCTTGGGGACTCATTCACTGTGTGACTGATTAAACCTCATCATTTCTGAGTGCTTCTGTTTAACCCCTACTGCAGCACTAAGGGCAGTGTCCCCCAGGACAGATGTACTTCTCATCAGCTGATCTCAAAGTACACTGTGCTACATAGGTAACATTAGGAAGCTGGTCTTTGCAAGCTAATGCAATTAGACAGCAAGGGGATCCTTTGAGGTTGCTGGAATTATTTCCACTGGGTTCTGTGAACCCCGAGTCAGGACTGTGAGATGACCGTTGCCTTTGACATGCCTACATATAAAGATACACAGAGATGTAGCTTGACCATCTGCATCTCAATTTCCTCATCTCTGAAAAATGGATAGCAACAGCTATTTACTTATCTCTACAGAAGGCCTGATAATATTTGAAGCAATTGGTGAGGACTAATTAGCTAACATTTGAACAGGGATTTGAAAATTTAAAGTACTACATTACCACTAAGCTATTACTAAATTGAGTCAACTGTCACTAATAGAAGATAGTCTGATCCTTGCTGCTTGTTGACACAAGGCCAATTATAAATAAAGAGTTCTATAAAGTCTGGAATCATAACATCTAGAATATGTCATACATTGTGAAATTAATGAAAATCAAGGGGAATAAAGTGATATAACATCATCACTCAATATTAAATTTATTGGATGTCCGGATTTTAATCAGCAATGCCTACAACAATTTCCCTTTCTGTATGTATTGAATAACCAAATAAACCACCTACACTTCCTTCATTGTCAATAAGGTCTGGGTTAGCCTTGTGTCATTAGACTATCTTCTGATACTGTTAACTTTTGTGTTGTGAGCATCATTCAAGGGCACATCAAGCTCCTGATAGGTTTTCTATCCTTCCTACTCCACCTGGGTGGTTACTAAAAATGAGATTCTGTAGTAACCTCTTAATTATAAACCTAATCCATTAATGACCAGTCTATTACCATTTGGCTTTTCTCAAATTGCACTATAACTCACGGTTATTCTACAGTCAATTAACAAATCCAAATCTTTCTCCACCTACTTTTTTCCCACCTCATGTTATATTGGCTTACAGGGATCAGAAACTTTCACCAAGGGCGAAAGTCCTCAACTTCTGGTCTCTTACTATGAGAGTCTCTTACTTAGTCTTGTTCTCATGCTCTCCTTAGGGGTACAATTGGATAATATACCTATACTGACGACGTTGCCTACCTTTATGTCAGTGTAAAATTTCACCAGCCAGTTCCAACCTCCATACTGAACACATTAATGAAAATGCTAAGTAAGATCAATCCTCAGTTAGTCTGAGGGGATTTCCACTTATAACCTCCTACTAAGCCAGCAAAATTCTGTGCCATCTCCCTGGTCCCAGCTCACCTTCCTATCTGCATTGCCTAAGAAGGAAAGTTTAAGAAGGAAAGAAAGGTGCAATCTAATTTTGTTATCCTAGTGATTCACTGATGACAGAGAAGTTTCGAAGATGAAAACTGAACATTCTAAATACATCTACTTCATGCATATATTCTTTGTCATATCCAATACCAAAAGGAAACCCTCAAGAAAGCTGGAGAGAATGTCTTTATCAGGCAGTATAGTAACAGGACAAGGAGTAGCAGCTTCATACTAAAAGAGGGGAGATTTAGATTATATGGTAAGACATTCTTTACTGTAAGAGTAGTGAGGCACTAGCATAGGCTGCCCAGAGAAGCTGTGCTTGCCCCATCCCTGGAGGTATTCAAGGCCAGGTTGGATAGGGTTTTGAGCAAGTGAGAGGTGTCCCTGCCTGCAGTAGGAGATTATCTTTAAACTTCCTACCAACCCAAGCCACTCTTTAATTACATGAAAATATATATAGATAGATTTTCAGACTCTTAAGCTCGAACAAGTATGGCATTCTATGCTCAGCTGCAGCAGTGCAGAGGTAAGTCTTCATATGTCTTCAAATTATTACCTACAATGTTTTCAAAAATTATGGGGAATTACTTCTTTTCAACTGTCAAAACAATTACTGGTACTTGTTAGCTCTATTTTGACAGAACTGGTTTCACATATTTGCAAAAAAAAAAAAAAATACACAGCTTATTC
The DNA here is from genome assembly GCA_013399175.1 of Odontophorus gujanensis. Lineage (NCBI taxonomy): Eukaryota > Metazoa > Chordata > Aves > Galliformes > Odontophoridae > Odontophorus > Odontophorus gujanensis. Next base: position 77,737 of record VXAB01003446.1, on the reverse strand, counting down.
TTCTTGATCATCACAAGGATGTCATCAGCCTACCACAAATATTGTAATAAATAACTCTGCACCACAAAGAAATACGATCCTCTAAGTGTTAAATCAACATGAGAGCTAAAGAGTTTTATATCAAGTCAAGTGATCTCAAAATGTAATTGATCCCCAAGTGGGGATCAAACTAACAAACAAGAAAACAGAATCTTACCTTCAAAATGCCAATAAACATAGTACCACAGGCCAACTTTTCCTGCAGTATACACTTCTTACAAGGCAGCTGCTGGAGTCACAGAGCTGATCTAATTAACGGCTTAGTCTACAGCTTTCAGCAAGAATGCTTGCTGGTTATACAGGGACCCTACATCCCTTCTCATCAAGTCAGTAACACCTGGGAACTTCCTCCTCCCATTTCCATCTTGTTTCCAAGGCCACATGTAACCTCTTTCTCTCCCTCTGGGCAGCTGGATTATATTCTGATGGGTATTGGTCATTCAGATACACGTTCTCCTTAACATCCCAGCACACAGGCTCACAACTCCTCTGTCTCAGGGGAGTTTAAGTAAAATTGTTCTGTTAGGGGAAATTCTCTCCCTGCCAGTAAAGATCTCCTCCCTCAAGGAAAAGAATGTCCCTCCCCTACACATTTTGACTGGAGAAAAAAAATAAGCATCTATTTTTCCAAGCCTTATCCCTTTCATTCCAGGAAAATATTAAATCAGCCAAACAGTCTCCAAGAGAAAAAAAAGGGAAAGCAACAACTAGAGGAGAAAATATGGAAAGAAGTGGTAGTACTGACCTCCTAGCTTGAGGGCAGTGCAGAAAGGAAGGCAACAGAGTGGAAGGAAGGGGCAGAGGAAAACAGTATACATTTGTGCATGCACACAGGCAGATACAGATTTACCAGGGACTAGTGCAGAGGTGTTAGCCGCGCTATGGGCACCAGTCTGTGTAATGTGTTCCCCTATCTTGTGGTACAGCCATGACAGCACAGCTCAGCTGCCCCACCCCATTCAGGAAAGGACATTGCTTGTTGTGAACAAATGCATTGGCATCTACAAGTACTTTTGAGAAAGGGCTGGTTTTTATAGGAGAACATTATATTACAAGCACTATTTTCAGTTAACGCGAAACAATTTATAAGTTGACATAAGGAACATGATCTGATCTTGCATTTGTTCCATGTCTGCAAGTCCCAGAGACCAGCGTGTGCAGAGACTTCAAAGTTGGAAACCTAGTTCCTCTCTGAAAAGTAATTAGAAAAAAAACTTGTATTCTTTGCATTTACAATGGCAGCTCTCCTTACACCAGATACTGCTCTTTCAGCAGATCTTTGTGGGTGGAGATTCCATATCAGCATGTCTGCCAATTCCTGCCAGAGTTTCATCCAAGCCACAACACACAGAGTCAACATTAATTAGCATTAATTATTATTTATAAGAAGCAATATTATCTCCATTACTATCATTCACACTTTTTTCATATGTGTGTCTTACATAGGGCTCATGCATAGTGCATCACTGACACATTAGACAGAGCAAGAGCCCCATAGAGTCTGCAGACTTACTCACAATGTAGCCATCCTTAAACCATGTTGAATATATCACTGTAAAATGTCAGAGAATTCACTTTTCTATGCTTCCATACACTTGCCTTCTACTTCTCATATATAGTCAGGTCAATATTACTCTTCTTTTCCCACGGACATGAAGGAAAAAAAAAAATAGCCTGTAGGTCATGAAATTGTTTCTTTTCCATCAAAAAACAGAAGAGAACCAAAGCAAGGATGCCCTCACAAACCATTTGAAACCACCAAAATCTAGCACTTCCAGTACAGAGCACTCAAGTGAGCCTTCCATGGTTTACCTAAAATTACTAATTTAATATGACTGGGAAAAATTATGCTGAATGCATTTGTGTAAACTTTATTCCTTTATCATTCTTGCTGGCATAAGCAGAACCCCTCAGCCACCTTTTTATTCTGGTTCAAATCTGCTGTCCCAAGCCAGAATCTTATTCTATAAACAGTTCTGTATCAGCCAGTGGGACTGATTTTGCTTAGCAACCATAAAAATAAGAAAAATTGCAATGATTACAAAACAGCTAATTAGTCCTGATCTCTACTATTAATAGTACTGAAGTTATTAGCATTGTTGATAATAGCTGTTCATAAATAACGATTTGCATAAATCAAATTGAGCTGAAAGAACCTGGGAGCATTAGCAAATCCTGTAATGAACAAGGTGCATATTCTCTTTTTAATGAAATGTGCCTCACTTCTAGTTTACATGACATTTTTCACCACTTTGCTTCTTGCTTGTTTTGTTGCTTGATGCAATACACAATAGCACAAGGAATCCAATTTAAAAAGGCACTTTTGCACAGGCCAAGGTTAATGAAACCACTTGAATAGGTTAAGGTATATTCCCTTGGTCAATCCAGACTTGTTGGAGAAACTAATAATAATCAGCTGGAACTGCTGAGTCAAAATTATGAACGAGATGGAAACACTGAGCACTTTTTACATGCTCCCATCACTTATATCCTACTTGCAACTGTTGCAATCCCAAATTATGCATAACTCTGAAATACTACATACTTTGACCAATAGGTATTGCAACATTTTGCTGTGGAGTCACAACACATTGTGTCACACAGTATACACCTTTCAATAAGAAGTACAGACCGCGCAGGGCAGGAAAACACTGAGCTGCCATTCACTGTTAGAAGCCAGTTTCCATCTGAAAGCATCTACGAACAGATTGATTTCTATCAATACACATTTTATTTTCTTTGCTAAGAGATCAGGCATGGTTCACTTCAACCATCACATACTTAAGGAAGAACAATTAGAAAACTCAGTACTGTTGGTATATTTATCACCTTCCCTATTACTAATAATTCCTGTTAGGTTGGATAATAGGAAGCCTAAGAACACTGTTGATAACTAGTGAGTAATAAATGTGCTCAATGACATTCTGCATCAATTTGCTGAAATAAAGCATTATTTTTAATTTTATTTTTACTCAAGTTTCCAGCTCTGAAGCACCATACTCCTGGTTAGCATTCTTCACGTGGCAAGACAAAAGATACGCTTCCAGCATAATGAAACCATTCTGTATGAAAAACAATTTGATCCTTATTGTATCTATAATCAGTAATTACCATGCCATTATATTTATACCATCAGTCAGTCACCTCACTGGCATAAACACACACACCTCTTTTGGCAACACAGTTGCAATCACACATGCTGGCAGTTGTCTGCATCCAAAACAGACAGTTAAATACAAAAAACGTGCGACTGATTGTCCAGGGAATCACACAACACTTCTCTGAAGTTAATAATGCCATAGCATCTGATAACACATCCTATTAGTCACAACATAATTAAGTTATATATGGAAAGTAACAGAAAAAGATAACCAATCAATGCAATGCAAGCAATAAAAGAGTCAGCACAGCAAGCTTAAGCTAGTTCTGTTAAGCAACATATCAATAACAGTGCAAATAACAGTTTGGGAAAGCTCACAGTGTTTGTAAAGACAGCCTTGTTAAGCAAAGGCAAGCATCAGGGTATATGCATACATGTTAACTCACCTTTTCCAGGAGCAAGCACTGATGTTCTAGCTTTTCATGGAAAGATATTACAAAACAGTCCTTCTGCATCAGAAAGGATAATGATGAGTGAGTGGCAGCCAGGCTAGGGAAAAGAACAAGAGGCCTTCAGGTAGAACAAAGCATGTAGCTTTTAAGCAGGGAATAAATTTTGAGATGCAATCCCTCTCACTTTACACAATGAGTTGGTTTAGCTCAGTATGTCCAGGTGTATCCTAACTTTGGGATGAAGCTTGATTAACAAGGAAAGTGTCTTTTGATAATAAACAGCTCCTAATAAGCAGGGCAGCCTGAATATTTAAAAACTGGGAGATATGTGTTTTAGGCACTTCCTAAAGAGAACACAGGTGGGTTGGAGCTCACCTCAAATACATGTAGAGCTCTCCAGCACATCCCAGGTGATTGCTTCATGTGTTGTAAACGCCTGCTTTGGGTTGAGATGATGACAAGTCCTTGATTGTGTAGGCATTTACAATTTCAGACAGCAGTTCTGAGACCTCATTGTCTGAAAAGCTGAATTCACATACATAGGTTGTTCTGAAAGTTATGCCTCCTATTTATTTCCATGGAAACTACAATAGATATAAAGAGCACAGTAACAGTATTTGACAAAGCAAGTTTTCAGCTACAAAACACTACTTATCAACGTAGTCAGCACCATTAGCTATGTGTTTTCTTCAGCAATGAACAAGAGCCTGAATGCTGCACCTGTAACAATCTGCATGCCTATTTGGAAAGTAGCATGTCTTTCATGTCACTGTTGCCACTGCTGAAACACATCACCTGCTGCCTCACTGTGCTCTCATCCTCTGGTCTCCATAAATTTTCAGCAAGTATCAATGAATGGTAATGGGTGCCATTTTTTCTTGCATGGAGGATTTGTTTGATGCACTGTAGCTTCAAATGCACTTCTATGTCATAAACCATCCTGTCAGACTGCCCCTCTGCTGCCATCTGTCACACAGCAATAAAATGTAATGGAATATTGTTGGGAAGGTTCAGCCTCTACTGCCATACCACCAAGGTCCAACTCTGATGACAGAGGCCAACATAATGAAATAGGGAGCATTACTTTTTGAGCAGTCCTCCTATTTAGAAATTGTTAAAGATACAAATTTTTATTTCAAATTCACTGTTATATATTCCACTCAAAGACCTTATTTTATTGTTGCCTATGAATTTATCTATCATCTCCTCTATTCAAAGTGAAGCCATTCTCCTCAATGCTTTAACTTCCCAGAAGTTTTGTACCCTAGCCAATAGTTTTCTATAGTGATAGACTGAAATACAGAATCCAGGTTAGAAGTGACCTCGAAGATCATCTATCTCCAACCGCCCTGCCATGGGAGGGTTGTCAACCACTAGATCAGATTGCCCAGGAAGCATCAAGCCTGGCCTTCAGCACCTCCAGGGATGGGGCACCCACAGCTTCTCTGGGCAGTCTGTTTCAGTGCTTCACCACCCTCTGAGTGCAGAATATCTTCCTAAGCTCTAACCTAAAGCTACGCTCTTCCAGTTTAAATCCAAGTCTTTAAAAGCTATTTTTAAAATGAAATTCCTTTGGCCATCACAGATCTTACCTCTGGAATGAAAGACACACAGCAAATCGAGAAAGACAGATTCTCTGCAATGGTCTTAGGAAAAACCCTTTGGCATCACTAGAATGAAAACACAACTGGAACATCCACAAAAGTACACTGCTGAAGCTAAAAAGTGCCATTCTTTCCTGTAAATAGCAGGTAAAAACAGTATCACCTTATCAAAGCTTCAAGATGTGAAATGAATACAAATATTCATGTAAGTTACAGCTTGTACCTGCAAATGAAAAGGAGCCAGGGCACAGGCTCAAGAGCTGGCATGCAATCATTCACACTGTTTAACTAGTAACAAGCTCTCTGACATGGCCTACCCCCTGTTAACTAGTGCTTTCTCACACAACTCACAGGTATGGCTCAGGAGATAGTATGGAAAAAGGACTGTTCCCTCTGGGCAGAACAGATGAGGCCATTTATTTGGAAGGAGGTAAATTTAGCCACGTGGACACAAGCCCTCAGGGGCAAAGCCTGGGTACTGGTCTATTTTACTCGCTAGTACTAGGGTAGCCATAAGGACCAGACAGGACATTGTGGGCATCTTTAGAGATCAAGATTGTATCTGCAAGACTCACCATACTAAGACCATGATGTTTCAAATAGTAATGGATACATTCATGCACTAGAGTAATTTTCCCAAATTAATTAGGATTACTCCTCTGCATAAAGGTATGCCAGCGTAGGTGTTTGCAGAAGAGGTTTTGGAACGTCAGTCATCATATACCCATCAGTTAAAGTACACTCATGAATGCTTTTGCTTGGAAGATTGTATTAACCTTAATATAAAATACGTGTTTTCTGGGTCTGATGACTCAGGAAGAGCTTGCAAGTCTGTACCTCAACCCATTAATCTTATATAAATAAACTTTCCCCTTGTGAAAGGGAGTCCCAAAGCATTAATAATAGGAATCTTTCTCAACCATAATCAGATTCTGTAAGAATCATTTAGAAACATTTAGATTAATTATTTGTTGCGAATTATTCACTTAGCTCTGTCACTTCAATCACACAGCAAGGCTCTATTTCTTTCGGCAACATGAGGCAGTATAATAGAATACAGAGTTTCCACACTTAATTCTCATAACCAACACCATTTAATTAAAATCTCAACTCTGAATAGTCATCAGCCCGGCCAAAGTTTTGAAGGTTTGAATTCAGGCCCACTGGAGTGAAAGCCCCACCTATTAAGTTTGCCTCTGCACTTGACTCCACCTAACTTCACCAAGGGGCCAATTTTTAACAGCAATGCGTGCAAAGGCCAGAGCTGGGGTAGAGGGTACAGAGTGTGCTACTTCACGTCCTGCCTCAAAATAAACTCTGCTCAAGTCACCAAGATTTACTTACAGAAAACTGATGGGTATTAAAGTAGCATGCTAGGAGGGTGGTTTTCCTACACTTTGATAGCACTTCAAGGTTTTAATGGATGTGGGGCTTTGCTGAGACTCTTTGCATTGACTCCATCTCAGCTGGAGAAAATTAAAATGGACTGTCTTCTGAACAGCCTGAATAAATCACACTACAAATGTGAACTTTCTTAAGAGAAGAGGAAACAACTCCATAGTCTGTTATGCCAGCAACAAGTTCTGGAGCTTTATGCTTCTCTGAAATCAGCAGAGGAGTCTGAAAATTTTTGAAATATTATTCCATCTTCCTGAAAACCCCCTTTGTACTTCATGCATGTCCAGCTTCTGGTTCAGAGTCTCTTGTTCTTCACAGCTTGCAGAGACCTGCACTAGGAAAAGAAAATATATATGTATATATTTGCAGAGAAATTGCAATTGGAAAGATAAACCAAACTGATGCATAGCAGTCCCTTTCAGGAATTACATGTTGACATTCAACCATCACTTTTGCATTTTCTAACTTTTTATTCAATTAAAAAAATCTCCTCAATCACCCCTAGCAATGAAAGACAAGAAAAGCATACCCTGACCAAGAAAATGCAGATGAAAGACTACTGCTTCCAAACGCACCATGGGAAATGAAAACCCGGAGAACTCCCTGCCCTGAGGAAAGCTCTAGAGGTGAACAGTCCAAAAAAAACTCCACCAGGAGAAACAGAGAAATCAGAGATCTTTGGGCATCCTGAGAATTTGCTACAGGCTGAGTGGAATTGCTCTGCATTGTGCTCTTGGTTGGAGCCGTCTGCTCCAACACTCCTGACATCTTCACCTCTTCATTTCAGTTTTAGGACAGACCCTGTTCCTCTCCTCCCTGCTCTGTTTGCATCCCTTCCCTATGTGTTTCCCTTTCATTTTTCTCACAGTAAAAACTGATGTGTTCTCAAACATCATTTTCCTTATGAAAAATGTTCCCCTCCAAAAAAAACAGATCCTTTGTTTTTAAAGCAAAATTATCTATGTAAACAGAAATGCAAACAAGCAGCTGTGACACAACAGCAATTAAGAGCCCAAAGAAGTCAAGATGTTGTTTATACTAGACTCCCCATGTGCATGTACACATATATGTAATATTCCCCACTCTCAATCCTAACTGACTTACAGCCCTCGCTTCAAAAGCAGCTTCAGAGGCATTTAGTAAGACCTGGTCTTAACCAAACAAATCAGGATTAGTGACAGATTTACAGGAAGAAGATACTGGGTGTGACAGGCCTGAAAATCACTAACAAACATAAACTGACTCTAGTCCATGGACTGTGTTTTACTTACCAGTCTTGGGCTAAACACTCTTTTCTTCCAAAGGTATGATGTCAAGCACATGGCAGTTCATGAGTTTCTGTATAAGCCAGCATTGCCAGAGGCTCTGTGCAGGTGTGGTTAACAGTTATTTAATGATTCTTCACAATTGCATGTATCTGTCTGAACATAAATACAGTCTGATCGTAATCTTTCTTTTCACACCATGAATTTGCCCTAGTATTTCCACCCTTGCAGGTTCTCAAATGCCTGATCATTGTTATTACAGAACTTGGATTCACTGGATCATTTCGAACCATCTGCGAGCAGTGTGCTGTCCTGGTGGCTTGCTGAGGTGAGGAGACCGGTAGCAATGCACTTGATGCTCTGCACTTAAATTCTATAAGTTTGGCTCCCTAGTGACTCTCCTTTCCACAGGTATACACACCAGCAACATGTATTGTGAAGTATCTAAAAGTAAAATTACAAGAAACAGCCCTGGCAGCTCCTGGTAAAAGATCCCAGACTTCCTCCTCTTCCCAGCAGCTCTACGAGCCTTTATTCGGCGTAAATCCTAGTAATTTTCAATTAGTTAAAATAATTTTGAGTGATAGTTTGACTGTTTCTTTTCCAAAAGGTAATAGTTTTCCTAATTAGTCACTTGCTTTGATAAGGCACTGACTTTTACTCTAATCTAAATTAACAAGACTTTATCTACCTGCATCATTTAAACACACCCTACTTGCAAATCTGGTATGACTAAAAACCAAGACAAGTGTTTGGTTTCATTTTACATTTGCTTCAAAGTGCCCCACTTGGAGGTTAATTATTAATCTACTCGACTATATGTAAAGGTTCAGGGAAACAACAGGGTTAGTAGGTAGAGCAGTAGTTTGGGAATTTGGAAACCTGTGTCCTATTTCCAGCTTAGATCTCATAAGTTTGGCCAAGACAACCATATCTTTCAACCTTTACTTCCAAAACAGAAATAGAAACACCCTCTGCACAAAGCACCTTGACATCTTTAGGGAAGAAACTTTACTTGTGTGAGGCAATGGTATGTTTGTTCGCACCTTTAAGAGACTGAAACTCAGTTAATCCCTTAAGAACCCAACTAAGAACTTGAGATCAGATACTCAACCCAAGCAACTCAGCAAAACTAATGATTTTGTCAGAGCTGTAGGGATCTGCAGTCGCTGAAGAACCAGCTCCTCAAGCTTTTACTGCATTTGTCTGTCAACTGCAAAATGGAGAATCACACGTAATCTCTGGTGCATGGTCTGAAGTTTATAAATCCACTCCCTCTGCCATCCTGTGGTATTAAAATAGATGTACTCTCAAGGACTCAAGGACCAGCAAGCAGCAGCATGGACCAGACTTTCAGAGAGACCACGGCTTTCTGAGAGTTGTCCAGGTGGTGAGGATTAGATTCTGACCATTTTGATCTTGAAGTAGGGAAGTGGAAAATTGCACATGGAGAACAGAACACAAACAAGAGAGACAGGGAAGGAACTTTTTATAAGGGCAGGTAGCTACAAAATGAGGGAAGATGCTTTTAAACTGGAAGAGCATTGATTTAGACTAGATATTAGGAAGAAATTTTTTACTGTGAGCATGGTGAGACATTGGAACAGGCTGCCTAGAGAGGTTGTGGATGCCCCCTCCCTGGAAAGCCAGGCAGGATGGAGCTTTAAGCAACCTGCTCTAGAGGGAGGTGTCCCTGCCTATAGCAGGTGGGCTGGAATTGATGATCTTAAAGGCTCCTACCAACCCATTCTATGATTGTATGATTCTATAATCTAGGGGCATCGCTGACAAATCCCACCTACCTCAAGAAGGCCACTGTAGTCTGCTCCAGAACAACTCAGTTCACTTTGTCCTGAAGAACAAAACAAAACAAAACAAACAATAACAACACAACAACAAAATTCAAAGTTTTTTACACCATTATTTATTCATGTAATTGGTTAATGCTTATATAAGGAAAGGGATTCCACCCAGAAAAAAAACCTTTCTGAAAACAAACAAACAAGAAAATAAATTTTAAAAAAATAAATAAAATAAAATAAACACAACCCAGAAATAAGAATGTGGAATACTTATTGCTAATCTGCTGGAATATTATTGGCAGGATGACTCATTTGTTAATCCACAGTGCTATAAATAGTACTGTAACTCAGTTGAATGGAAACATATCCTTCACTATCTCTAGTCACTTGTTTACCCATGTAAAATACATATGTTTTTGAGCTGGCTTAGGTGTATTCCAGAAAGGGCTAGCAAAGTTCAATGACTCCATCACACATTCAGAGCCTGTCAGCTTTCGATTAATTTTCTTGCACTTCTACCATGCTGCTCACTTTGCTCAATGCGTGGACTTAGAGGCAATAAAAGGCTACTGTAACAACTCAGCCAGTGTTTCCTCATATCATGGGCCAGTGATAGCAAGCCTTTGGCACCAATACCAAGTTTGGCGCCAACAGGTATTTGGTCTGGCACCAGCAATAAGAAGCTATGATGGTTTCTTTTTTAGTTTGTTTGGCATCAGCAACAAGAAACATTCACCATTCCTGGCAGAGAGCCACAGAATTTCACCAAACGGCTTCTGAATCATAACTTCGTAACAAACATAACACAACATAACTTGTAATTGTGGAGTCTGCCTCTTAGCAAGCAATTCTGTCCTGACAATTACGTCCAGACTTATCAATACCTTTGCTTCCTTCCAATATTAGTTTCTTTCTAGCTGCAATAATCTTTTCAAAGAGATCCTCAGATCTGTAAGTCCTTCACCATTTGGATTTTCTCCGTTTCGCTGCAGTTAGATGAAACCAGGTTATCATCTACAGGGAAAGCCTATGGGGACAACTACTAAATTAACTCATCACGAAATATGTTGTAAATACTATGTTGACTTAACCTCCCTCCTCACCCTGTACTCCTTATGCCATGTACCTTCTCAGACAGCAGGTCTGCAAAATAGCCCACAGAGGTTCACCTTATGTCAGTGTGGAGCCCCATTCGAGCCTCTAAGGCTTAATGTAGCTAGGAAGAAGAAAGAATTACCTGTAAGTTATTTGAGACTCGTGACAGCATGATTCCAGTTCCGGTAGCAGTTGCTAAATGGCACAACACTTCTGATTAGGCCTCGCAGGGGATACCTCAGTGCGTGAACCACAAGATGAAGACTCCAAAGAGCTCAGTTCTACAGACAGCACTGAAACTGACTTGCCAAACAGATTTCAGCAGGACATCTCCCTTTCACTCCTCTTGGCTGTAAACCGGGCGAGCTCTGAGATCTCTGTGTGGGAAGGACAGTGTGAGAACAAGGAATTACTTCTGTAGTACAAAGCATTAGTAACAACAGCAATAATATCATCCTCTTCACAGGGGAAAAATCTGTCCCTGCCCATTCTGTCACAATCCAGTACAAAGGAGAAATTTGCTGAGATGTAGACTTCTTTATGGGACACGAAGTGGGCACAGGGAGGAAGTGATTCTAAGCCTTTGGGCCTGGGAATATTTCCTCTCAAGCAACAACTCCCAAGAAATGAAACATCTTGTTATTACAAAAAAAAAAAACAAAAAAAACACTTCTTGCAATGTCTTGTAAATTAAAAAAAAAAAGATAAAATGGAAGTCCCCATAGTAAATTCAGCTCTTGGTATCTGCCAAAGACACATGGGAATCCCTACCCCAAGGGAATGCTTGTTCCTGTGGAAAAGTGCAAATCTGTAGAGTTCACAAAGAGGGGATTCGCACAGACATGCATTCTACCTCAGTGATCAAACTCTTCCTCTCAAGGTCTAAATGAATTTCCACTGACCTCCTTTCTTATGGTTTAGTCTCCAGCTGGATTTCCTTCAACTATAAAAATGTATATAGTGCAATTAGCCAACCTCCACAGACTCTGTAGTTCATTTATGCATGCTAGGCAAGTCTCCTGCTGTGAGCAGCCCATCCAAAGAGAACTCTTTGAACTGGTCTATTGTTGTTCATGTAGCGTATTGCATTGTCCAATTTCATCATTCCTGGCAAGGCACCGCACTCCTGCAGCTTGCTACAGGAGGAGGAAAAGAGATGATGAAGCACTTTGTCCAGCTGCTATGCCGGACATCTCAGATGTACAAATAAGCTTGCCTACCACCAGCTATAGGACTCACCCAGTCAACACAGAGAGACGTTTGTTGACGAATTGTGCTTATGAGATCTTATCTGAAAGTACTCGCTAATCTAGTTAGCCATCTGGAGGGACAAGGGACAGAAAAGACAGTAAGAAAGGATCAGGTGAAAAAGAAAGATTACAAAAAATAAAAAACAAAAGCAAGTCCATAGAGGCAACACACCTTTACATAATACTTGCTGGAGTGTACAGGCAAATCTAGGCTTAAAATACCATGTAAGTAATACAACTGGATCGGCCAAAAAACATACCCACAATCTCATAATGGTATAGCATTTTGCTACATTTAGTAGGGAATATTTCTAGAACTTTAAGGTTGAGCAAACTGCCTTTCCTTCAAACACACATTGGCATACTCTGAAATAGAGGAGTCAAATACTACAGAAAATGGGAAGCAAAGTTGTGTGTGTGATTTGCGACCCACCATTCATGTTTCTCTTCTTTGTTTTTGATTAGGTACTGTTTTGGGTAGGAAAAGAGGGGGTCATACATCAAAAAAGAAGTCCTGCTCTGCTGTGCTCAAGAGGAAGAGACATTCCATTTTAGAACAAAGAATCTGGATTTTTTTCACATTGCTTTCTCTAAAAGGTTTCTGGAGGTTTTTCTTGGGGTGATGGGGGTGGAGTGTTTGGCTTTGCTATAATACAGCACATCAAAGCGCTTTTGATGTGAAGTTTACTTAACAGAATCAGTTTTTCCGATGATTGTGTTAATCTTTATAAACCTGAAGGCGATACTGTGCCTTTTAAAAAACTATAGCAGGAAAAGACTTGAGGTTACATACACTCTCAGTGGTGAGAGACAGGAGCAGTTGTACTACTTTGCCTCTTCTTAAAACTACACCCGTTCCCTCATGGGTAGCAATGGCAGCAGTCTCAACTCCACTCCCACTTGGGCTGAGAAGATTCTGTTTAAAACATGCTCAGGTCTCACGTAACCACCTTCATGTGTTTTCTCAGGTAAGAGCCACAGTAGATTTCCGGGTCAATTTGCACTGGGATTGGCTGAGAGAAAACATGGAGGCCTTGAGCCCACACAAGAATCAGCGCTGATCTTAGGAAGGTACCCCACTCCACTAATAGCCACTAATTGCATTATTTTGAGCACAAGCTCCTGTCCTCTCTTAAATCCTGCAAAACCAGCTTTGCCATCCCCTTCTTGTCTTGAAGTATGGCTGTGAAAAGCTTCTGTTATGTCTGACGTGTTTACCTACAGCATTTGAATTACTTTCTAAGTTCTTTGAATAAAGATAAGAGACAATGTGTACATTTTCCACACAAATAGTGGAGCGGTAATAAAATAAACATCAAAGGTAAGCTAGAAAATCATCGCTACTTTGCTGCCATTTATAACAAAAGCAGGAAGAGGAAAAACCTACCCTCGCCACTGGCATCATCTTAGAAAACACGAGTTTTGGAAGGAACGACTGCTTTTTCCCATACGTTTAAACACAAACATTGGCACCTACAGCTAACGCAGCACTTCACTGAAAGATCTCAGTTTACATTGCACAGAGAGAACAACAAGAAGCCAAGAGAGGTCTCTCTCCTCTTATTTTTGTTTCTCAATTGCCCGTTTTTCTCAACTGGTAGCTTTAGTGGGAACAGGAAGGCATCAAACTCATTATTAAAGCTAGAAAGAGTACAACCAAAAGGACAGGAGGAACTCTTATTGTTCATTATTCAAGATCCACACGAGGTTTAAACAAATGGCAAAGCTTTGAAACATTGTGCAGGTGCGTGTGGGAATGTCTCTTTGGTTCAAAAGAGATGGGGAGCGAAAGTAGCACTATTTGTTTCTTCTGAGGGTCTTTCAAATTTGCCTTCTTTCAAGTTCCTCCCTAGCATGCCTTGGCAGCTGGAGCACAGCATAATCCTAGACAGAGTAACACTGCATTTTGGAGCATTTGTCCTAAAATAAGGGCTAATTCAGAAAAACGGCTTTTGGAAAACGTGGAGCAATTCAACTCTTAACTCCAGGACACAACATTCAGAGTGTCCAAATGAGAAACAGAACAGAAGCACCACACTGGATTTCTGCTGATGTTTTGTTTTGGTACTGTTTTGCAGACGCCAGCTCTACTGCTGTATGGAGTCGAACAGGGTTTTGCAATTGACTTTGAACGGAGAGTAGGGTAGGACTGAAGTTTTCAGACGAGTTACTGCCGTCTCACTCGCATCATTGAGGTGTTCTGTCCAGCGCTGCTGGATGGGACTGAACATCTGACTTCAGAACGGGGCATAAGACCACGACAAGTGCAAAGCTGGAAACAAAACAACAATCGTGACTATTTTGTCTCAAAAGAAAAGCATCCAGGTAAATTTACAGAGTGCTTTGTCCCAGCTTTTATGGAAAATTTATAGTCACGGTGTTATGAAAACGTTATAGCAAAGTCGCTTTTAAAAAAAGAAAAATACAATAAAAGATTTTATTGGAGAGCGACAGCTCTAACATTGCAGACATGCCATCGGAAGACATCAAGCGACGGAGCTGCGCGCACCGCAGCACGCTCAAAGCCCAGGGTAAGGCTGCGGCAGCCTCTCCCGTCACACAGCGCTGCCTACCTGCTCCCACCTCGCCCTGCACCCTGGTTATGACAGCAGGGAAGAGGGGCCAAGGCTGTCAGCCCACGTAAACCGTGAGGGATCCCCAGCAGCGGAGCGGCGCGGTGATCCGACAAACAGGTTGTTGCGCTGCCACACTGCAGCGCGCTGCTGTGCGCAGCAGGTTCTGCTCTGCCACCTATGAGCCGCTCCGCATGCTGCACCTGGAGCAAGGCCGGAGCTCCAGATCCCATGGAGCTCTGCACTGCGTGCCCGGCATGGAGGAGGCACCTGGCAGGAGAAAATACACACGCGTTTCGTAAAAAAAGAAAAAAGAAAGAAAGAAAAAATTCTTTCCAACCAGACCTCGCTGTCATCTGGGCTAATTGCGGCTCTGATACGGCTATTAGGGCATACCCACCTTTGCTACCTTGCTTCCCCACCCACCACCCTTTCAGATCTCCGTTCTGGCTCCGCCTCTCGCCGGCGTTATAATGGGCCGGTCTGAAAGTGGTGGAGAGACGCAGAACCACAGGGGAAGAGGGAGATAATGACAATAACCCCAATAACCCCCGTCACCAGGTTGCTGTCCGCGCCGCTGCGAGGAGCCGAGCACTGACGGGAAGAACCCGGACGGCGAGAGGAGACCTCGGCGTCTCCCGGAGCATCGCCGGACGGGGAGCAGCGGAGCTCCCCGAGGAGCACCGGGCACCACCGGGGGCGGCGGAGAGGAGAGGCTCCGGCCCGACCCCATGGAGCCGGCGGCGTGACGAGGCGGGGGAGCCCCTCGCTGCGGGAGGAGGACGCGGAGGTGGCAGCCGGAGCAGCCGCCGCCAGGGAGCTGTCCGAGCGGGCGCGGGGGCAGAGCCGCCCCTCCCGCACCCCTCGGGGCCGCGCCGAGGGGCGGGGGTCACCGGGCCGAGCCGCGGGGCGCGTGGGGGCCGCGCCGCCGCCATGAAGCTGGAGGTGTTCTCGCAGCACTACGAGGACAAGCTGAGCGCCGGCAGCGATCAGGAAGGCAGCGGCTCGCTCTCCNCGCCGCCCCGCACCTGCTGCCCGGTCATCACTACCCGCTCCTCCCTTACGCTCAGCCCTCGCCGCCCGCGGCCGCTCTCTACGGCGGGGGCTTGGTGCAGCTGTGCGCCTACGGGCTGGGCGAGCCGCCGCTGCTGCTGGGCGGCCCCCAGGGGCATCCCCACGGGCAACCGCCGGCGGAGCGCTCGCGGGCGCCGCTCTTCGCAGGGGCCGCGCTCCCCGGGGGCTCCCCGCCCTACGTCCCGCTCCGGGCGCCGAGGTCGGCGGCGGGGGGCACGGCCCCGTTCCGCCCGTACGCCGTGGAGACCCCCCTGGCGTAACGCAGGAGAGGGCAGGGAGCTCTGGATTCCGCACTTCAACTCCCGCAGCCTTCCGGCGGACGCCTCGGTGACTGTGCCTTAAAGAAGTGACGGCGGGCATCACTTCGAACCAAGCCAAAAAAGAAAAAAAAAACCTGCCCTTCGGGACATAGCCATGAGCCTCAAGTGCTTCTTACGGTGCGCTGGGACCGCTCCGCTTCTGCCTTCCCCTCTCCGCCCCTCGCGGCTGCGTTGCCCACCGAGAGCGGGCGGGGGGGGCGGCGGGGGCTGCTGCGGAGCCGTAGATCCGTGCCGAAACGCCGCGCATCAGTGTGCCAAAAAACCTTTTTTTTTTTTTTTTCCCCTCTTGCCCGGCACCCGACATCTCGTGGGAAAGGAGGACATTAAGTTATTTATAAAAGCAGTGTTTTTCACACGAGGAGAGTGCCGCTTTTTTAATTAATTATGGCTAGGGGGCGGGGGGAGTGGAAGGAGAGGGGTGTAGAAGAGCGCTGTCACCTACACTGTACACCCAAGGCCAAGCCCTCTGCTACTTGGAAACAGTGATTTCTTTCGTATTTTATTTTTGTGTTTGTATATAATAGATGTGCGTGTGCCCGGCGCCTCCGCTGCCTTTTTATTATTATTATTATTATTATTATTTTGGCGAAGGACAACGGACGTAACCCGGTTGTCATCTCCGAGAGCAAGGCAAAGGAGCGGGCTCCGGCTGCCGGGGAGGCGAAATCTCAGCGCCGGGACTCAGTGTGAGCGTGGGTGGTGACAGAACACGTTCAGCCCTCGGCTGCTCCCGAAGCGCGATGTTTTCGGGTTGCTCCGCACCGCCAAGAGAAATCGGGGCAGCCTCAGAAAGACTGAGCTAGGAGAAAACAGAGGGTGGGTTTAACTGCCCGGGGAACCAGGTTAGAAGTTAGTGCGTCCCCCAACTCAGAGCGCTTTTTTTTTTTTAATTGTCATTTTCTTTTTTTATTTTATTATTTTTGTTTTTAAGCTCTGAAATGGTCATTCGGGGTAGGTCTGCTTGTTCTCGTAATAGTAATAATAAAAAGGATGAAAAATGACGAGCTTTCTTCCCCCTGACTCTTCTGTAACCATCACCCAAACGAACGCTGAAGCAGAATTTGGAGTGCGGGCTGATTCATAATCACTCCCGTTTGGGACCTCTGTCTTTCTGGCCCACCCGCTCTGCCCCAGAGCCGGGGTTCAGCCCTCGCCCCGCTCCTTCCCCACCCGCAAACTGCGTGGAGAGCGGAGGTGCGCCCGGAGCGCAGCTCTTCAGCAGAGCAAACGGCGGGCGGAACCGCCGAGCTGTTTCCATCCAGCTCCAGCAGATTTCACAGCGCGTTTAGCTCAGACCGTAACATCCATCAGAACATTGCGAGAGATTAGTGACTAATGGATTAAGTAATCCAACCCTTGAAGGAATTGGTTTTTATGTACGCGAGCACACACACACGCTTGGTATTTCGACATCACTGTGCCTTAGAGGCTCTGTGCAAATATCCAACAGCCCTTCTACAGACGATCCCTTCCCCTTTCTTTTTAGAAGCACTCAGAGGGAAATTACAGGTGGACAGAACCGACGGAGACCAGCAGTGATCACCACTCAGAGTATTGACGGAACAGCACCCAATATGTGCATGTTTTATTGAATGTGTGCAAGCACGCATATATATGGATACAGAAAATGTATATTTAGCAGGATGACATTTGGGTTTGCCTTTAAGAAAAGCTCCTTTTTATTAAAAAAAAAAAAAAAGAATTAATCCAACCTTAAAAGGAAAAGAAGCCCTCAGGTTGTCAACTCACAAATCCCGGGGTTAAGATCCACAGAGAATCCATGGAGGGCATCACCTCCCACCTTAAGGAGGAGACAGGGGGCTGGGACAGTTTGCTTTCAAGCACATGGATTTATGGGAAATGGAAGGTAGCAGGGTCCCAGCCCAGCTGTCCCATGCACAACCAGCCCTGCCTGCAGTATTCCAGGTGCCCACAGCCGGAGCAGACTCAACATGGGGCACTGCCATCGGTGCAGGCTGGCAGCTGTGATGGACAGGCACCAAGAGACAACACCTGTCCAAACACTTCCAGCAGCAGGTAACCAGAGAACCCACACTTTATATTTTTGTGCGGAACAAGCGAATTAACCATTTTGCACACCTTCCCCAAACAACCAGGTTTGTATGGCTGGGCACTTTGTCTTCCTTAACATCTAATAAATCAGGATGACAGAACAGAGAAAAAGCAATTCTCCTTTTGATATTTGACACATCAGCAGTAAGCCAAAACTTTTGCACCCTCTTCTTCCAGCCCCATGAGGGGCTGCACTGCCCACCCAATGTGTCCGAGTGCTCTTGGGGTGGGTACAGGTTGGGATACAGAGGAGAAATTCACACATTGTACAGGCAGACCTGGTTTCAGGACCACAGAAAGCCCCAGTGAAAGAGGGAGCATCACATTTTCATCTGCATTTTCATCTCTGTGCAAAAACTGCCACACTGGGAGCAGTCTTGAGTTGGTTATGGTACACCTGATTTGAGCAGAACCACACCTGATTTCTACAGCAAGGTAACTTTCAGGGTTTAACTGCATTATTTTAAAAGAGATGCTGCTTTCCAAATAAATATATATTTGTTCCTAACCATTTGAACTTTCGCAGTTTCCCTAATACAGTCTTACCATGCTTTAGAAGGGAAAAAAAAAAGTCACACTCAACAACCAAAGTATTCCTAACAAACATTTTTGATGGCTTCTCCCTCCATTGGCACTCTATAGTAGGTCGCTGTGAAAAACAGTTACTTGGATCACATTGGTCCTAACCACTTTCCTAAATCTCTTCAAATTTTAACCTACTGAGTAGCATAAACTCCTCCTTTGTGGATTAAGCCCAAATGTAAAGGAAATGTTTAAAAAGAACTTCACACATTTCAAAATGTAATTATTAAAAAACACAAGTTCATTGAAAAAAAAAAAAAAACAAAAAAAAAACTAGCTTGCTTAGAACTCACACAGCAGGAGGATACAAAAATACTCCCTTACATTCCCCCTTATAGTGGATGCTAGGAGGTTTACTCCTTTACCTCACTGGAGAGATGTCAGTAGGGCAGCCCTTTAACTGTGTTCTTTTCCTATCAGATTAATTCATCCTATTCACCAGTCACATCTGATGAAGCCTGAAACCTGCATTCAGCTTTTACACTCAGTGACCCATAAGATGGGATGAATAGCCCTTCAATATCACTCACTCTCTCAGGAAGTAGCCCACTGAAGTTAGGCACTTCATTCACAAGCCATCTCCACACAGCAGTGCTAGCTACAGGGCTCAGTTCAACCCAGATCTCCAGATAAAGCCCCCATGTGAAAGCACAGCCCCTTGGTACCAGCCTAATTTCACACTGAGAGGACTAAAAGAGGAGGGTGCAACTTTCAGGATCTTCTCCAGTTTTTCTGTTAAGCTTTTTCAAAAGAGTGGTTCTTAGTGGCAGGATGTATCCAAACACCAAACCCTTAACAAAGGAAGCTTTGTCTCAGTAAAAAGACACACAGACTTGGGTTCACACATCCCTCATCATTCACTGAGGCTCAAGAAGTCATAGAGTCAAGGAATCACCGATGTTGGGAAAGACCTCCAAGATCATCAAGTCCAACTGTCTACCCACTACCAATATTTCCCCACTAAACCAAATCCAAGGTGAAATTTCCTGTGCATAAACAGGGGGATGACCGCATTTCCATACAGAAGGATAGAGTGTCCCAACCAAAGGTCAGATTTTGCACAATTCTTCATTGAGCTGGGGGAAACTTTTCTTGTAACAACAGACAAGAGAGTTCATTTATTGTGCCAGACTTTTTCCCTTTTAAGTCTGAAGTAGACATAAAACCAAAGGCAAAATCCACCTCCAGCCAAATTGAATAAGCTAAAGCTGTGATTTGGGCAAGAGTGATTGTACCCTGTTGCAACTTCGCTGTGTACTGCAATAGCTCTTTAATAATGGTTCCATCTTTAATTTATGTTCTGGAAAGGAAAGCTTTTCTCCTTGAATAAGCCATTCTGACTTCACCGATGCTCTCAGAAGTCTTGAGATCAGCTTCAGAAGAGACATTGATGAAGCCCACATCACTTGACATAAGATCAGTCAGATGTCAAGAGGGAGTCTAGCCTTCTCTGGATGTTCAAACCAATATTAACGATTATTTAAGTTACTTAGATTACCAGTTTCAAAAAGCTAGTAATTTATGGAGTCTCCAGCCTTGCATAGGAGCTAAACATTGTTATGGCCTTCAGGAAGTTTAACATCTGGATAGACCAGGCCTTCGTCCTCTTTTCCAGAGCCAGAGGGGTTGCACATAAGGAAGGACTGTGAGTACACACTGTCATAGTATTTGCACTCTTGCACCACTGTATTGTTTTCTTTGTTATGACATGTTTCAAAATTTCTGAGCTCTTTGTAGCAGGATGGCATACTAATAACCTCCTTTGCTATGGGGAAAAACAATGCTTCTGTGGGTTCTTTCCTTAATAGCAGAGCCTATTCAGACAGTACAAATCTCTTCTTCAGGATGATGTACGAGTAGAGTATGTGGCACTATGAGACAGAAATGGTTCAAGGACTGACAGGTAGAAAAACATGCAAGGGAAAAAGACGGGTTGACCCCTGATTTCCCAGATTCCACTGTACTTATTTTCTATCATAGCTATTCATTGAGTACATGTTTATAAGCAGTTTATAAGGGTTCACTGATGTCTTATAAGCATAATTTAGCTGTTTTAGTGTCCAGTAGGTTTATTTTAGCTGTGTTTGAACTACAGCTGTTATTGGAATATTACTCCATTACCATATTACCTTAAAATAACATCTGACAACCAACTGGTAACCCTTCCTAAATAGTCTATTTCTTGTTATCCTCACTATTACTAAAGCATTTTTAGTCTGCTGTGGAGAAGCAGTGCTAATGAACATCATGCCAGAGAAATACTGTGCTTATCTACTAGTATTCTGGGACTCTACAAGGTATCCCAGGCTGCCTCCTTGAATAGTAAACTCTTAAGCAAGACTTCTGGGAAATTAATATTCCCTTGGCAGTATTTTCCTTGACTTAGAGATCACGAAGTCTGAGAAGAAACCCAAGAGTCTGATTTCCTAACCTTGTATTTTTATCAGTAGCTGTTAAAACTGTTCAGATAAACCTCATCATACCACACGGAAGTTGTTACAGTCTTACTTCAAGGTTTTGCGAAGATAATTTTTGTAAGGCCTCGGAGGTTACCCATCAAAACAGACATATGACACCAAACTATTTATTTCAACTCCTTCCACAGCTTTTGTTGTTGAAAACTACACCATTTCGATAAAGAAATGCCTTTTCTCCACATTTTCAATAGGAATCTATGATAATACAGAGATAAGAAACATCTAGAACTACATACTTCATTTTCATTCTGTTTGTTTCTGATAGATCATGAGAAAGGCAGTATCTTGCAGACTTGTTTAAAGTATCCAAGCTATGAGGAAATAAATAACAAAACATTCTTGGTGAGAAATGTTAATCTATGTCACTTCATAATTATGGATTTTTAATGGTACTTAAGATTTCTAAGCCAAGTACTAAACCTAATGCAAATCCCTTTCATTATCAAGCAACCAGTGTTGCTCAGGGTACTTCATACAACCATCTTCAACATCATAACATGTGTTCGTTACTCATCCTCATCACACAACAGAACTAATTCTCCTTTTTGGCATATACAAGCCTCAATTAGTTGCATGTTATCATCACATTCCCCATTAATCACTTAGCAAAACTGTACAGATGCATGGCAACTTTCTCACTTTTTCCTCATAAGTCAGTCCAGGAAGCCCCCCAGTCATTTCTGCTTTTCTCTGAACTCCTCTGTTGTATCATCTCTTTCTGACTAATCACACACCATAACAAAGGCATAGCTTTGTGTCATAATACCTGGAGTCATGTCAGATTCTTCCCACGCCCCCTAGCTCCAGAAGAAGCAGGTTAAGGAAGGACAAATGTTATCTTCCCAAGCAGCCACACTAACGTGTGACAACAGCACGCAGACTCCAGCTACCCAATCATATCAGTAGCAACAACACAAATGTTGTTCAGTGCAACATTTCAGTGAAGTCTTGTTCAAGCAGAGGAGCAGTGTTCCCCTCCTCACCTCCCTCTACTCCCTTATCCTTCTCCAACCCCATTCTTGACGAAGGTTTGAATTTCCCCATTCCCCAGGAACTAGGTGCTGCTCCCCATTTCTTTTATATCATGCAAAAGAGATAGGGCTTTCCCATTCACTATGAATAAAGACTCCCCCCATTTCATCCTGTTCCCAGTGACAGCAAGGGAGAATTTCCTCCACATTATCATTTCTGCCACCACGGGTGATAGGCTCAAATCTAACCAGCTGATTTGACAACCTCAGCACATACCATAATCTTGTTATGATTTCTTCCTCTCCAGCACAAACAACCAGAACAAGGAGCAGGAAGGCTACACAAATTACATTTAATTAGTGTTTGCATCAGTAACATCTGCATTAGACACTTTCCTTGTTCCTCATGCAGCTGAAATCTGAAGACCAGAAGGACCTATAACTAGTTTAAGAAGTGAAAGGCAGCTATTTGCATAGTTTGATTTAAATGTGGGGGAATTATGCTGGGTTTTCTTACAGGGTGGAGATGACACCTCAGACTGGGAAACATTCTGAGGCATTCAGAAATCAATCAGCTGGTGTTCAGTTTTGACAGACAGCCTAGATCAGTGCCAGGAGCCTGTTAGTTGGAACAGCCAGTTGGCCTAGCAAAGAAAGAGAGAGAGCACATGGGATAAATAGTTCTAGAGGATGTTTGCACTAATTAACAGCAGTAACAGCTTGTCTTATTCTGAGGTAGCACATATGCCTTTCTGTTTTCACCTCCACAGTGTGGTATCAGCTACTGGTAACTACTTTAGTTTCAGGTGTTTTAAAAAACAATGCTGTAGTTTACAGCAGGAGACAGATCAGCACCACACTGTTCACTTCTACCAGCAGGATAGGAGAGAACTGAAAATAGAAGCACAAAAAGTTCTGGGTTGAAATAAAAGCAGTTAAATAAGACAAGAAGGGGGAAATGCTGATATACAAGGCATTTGCCCACCAGAGTAGCCCCCACAATTCATCCTAGTTTTACTGCTCAGCATGATCTTATATGGTGTGGGACATCCTTTTGGACAGGTTAGGTTAGTTGTCCTGGCTGTGTCTCCTCTAAACTCAGTGAACCTGCAGCCTGTTCACTGGCAGGCCTTGTGAGAGCTCAGATGTCCTTGACTCTGCACAAGCACTGCATGGCAACAATTAAAAACATCTATTATCGATATTATTCTTATCCTAAATCCAAAATGCAGCATCATACTGCTACTGGGAAGAAAATTAACTATCACAACCAAAGTCAGGACAAACAGCTTAATTCTAATTATTATTTTAAGAATATATTTTAGCCCCTTTTAGTTCTGTGCATAACACAACTAAAATGTGCTGCTTAAATTATAGGGTCACCCTAGTTTTCTTCCTACATGGTTTCTGCATCGTCTAGCAACAAGGTGTGGGAAGGAAACAGGCTTGCGTATCTAAAAATATTGTTTTAATGATCCTGACTCAATAGAAGTCAGAAGAAAAGGGATCTCAAAAAAATTAAGAATAATATATCAATATTCAGGTCCTAGGATTCTAGAAGTGCAGGTACGTAGGAAAACTATGTAAGTCAAAAACCGTTCAGCCTGCTTAATATCAGGAAACATAGAAACCTATTTTAAAGTAACACACATATTATATATTAATTTTTAATTCTTCTCATAGCCATCTTTATTAGGAATACATGCATTCATTACTTTAACAGGGTGTATTCTAATACAGGGGACACAAAGCAAAAAAGCAAATTCTTTATGGTATCTGCCTGTCATAGTATAAGTTTAGAAATAAGATTTTGCAGTTTCTGAACAGTCACATGGATCTGGAGTTGAGCCTGGATCAGATAACAATCTGATCCACAGGACGCTTCCCTTTCCTCAGCAGAAAAAAAGAAGCCTGGCTTAGTGTGCTGGTGCCTGAAGGTCTCCCAGGCACGGCAAAGGTCTGATAAAGTCGTACCCTCCTCTTCCTATTCACTCTTATTTAGTTGCTTTCAGAACAAGATTGGAAGCTGCTCAAGATATTTTGATTGGGTGCTCTTTTAAGTGCCATCCATTCATCTCCTCAGTTGCAAGGCCAGCAAGCAGCATCCTACAATTGGAGACTGTCTCCAAAACCCAGACCAATCAGACAGTGCTATATAAAGTAGGCCATAGAAGCACCACCAGCGTTCACAACATCAGAAGGACTTTGTATCCATAAACATGTTACTAGAGTCCACTGCACAAAATATCACATACTGCCCTCAGACCATGACTGCCACATGCACACAGTTTCTACTGATAACAATTGTATCCCAGCCCATACATGCAACCCATAAAATCTGGCAAGCAGTCAAGAGCAACAGAAACCAGTCACTGTACTTCACCATTTGTAAGTGGTATAGGACACTCAAATCTTACAGATAACACATGCTAATAAAACAACTGCTAGGAATGAATGTATTGAAGAATTCCTTTACATTTATTTGAAATATTTTTTATTCATTAGCAAGAGTAGATGGAGGAAAAACTGAAAATATTTCTATACCCTACCTGAGAAGTGCTTTCTGTTTATCTTCAGACTTACAGTTTCATTCCACAACACAAAAAGTAAATGATATCAACAAAACAGGACTCTAATTTCTCAAGGTATACCCATCTACGTGACAGATAGTTCAAGCTGATATCAGCAGTAGTTCTCATATACACTAAATATCTCAGTCATTCAGGTCCGGTTGGGAGTGGCTCAGAACCCAGCAGAGCCAGGAACTAAATGTAAGCAGCTATACATTAATCTTAATTGCTGTTCTATAAATAGTCTGGGAAAGAAGCTAATGGGAAACCCCAGTCAAATTGAGCAAGCAGAGTCATAATGGAGGGTATTTCTTTTTGCCCCCTGCATTATTAAGTGACCAAATGAGTGTTCAAATTAGAAGGCTCATACACTTGCATGAAACTTTGTTTTGAGTAAGAGGTTCATGCTGGCATAAAGCCAAAAATGAGCCATTTTTGCCTGTTTATCTGCTATATGTTTTCATTTTCTGCTGCCCAGTTTCTTTAAACTCTCCTAAGTAAGAGCAAAATTAAGATGAATATGTTGATTTATATGTTGGTTACTTAAATTGCGGCTGTTTTTCTGGGTCTTAATGGTCTTACAAAATACCTTAAGAGCACCACCTCAGGAAGCTGTGGGAGACCCATAGGATCTCAGGGTGCTGAGATCACCACCGACCAGATTGCATTCAGGTTTTCCAAGGCTTTCCAGCACATAACAAAGAATAGGTTAAAGAAAAAATTGTCCCTGCTTTCATGTATTAACAGCCCACTAACTCCACAGGTCTCTACCCCACACAGGCTGTCTCCATCACCGTGAGGATGTCATGAATGCTATGCTTTCCTTACCATTAAGGTATGGGGCCTTCTGAGTCCACTGGGAGGTGAAAGCGAAGAGCAATGCTTGGAGGATCTGCCAGCCCAGGTCTCCCAGCAAAAAATATCCTCATTTGCCATTCAATAAAAACAGCTAACCCTTCAAAGTATGTACTCCCAATCCTTAATGGTGAATCACATAAGGCAGCAATTCAATAGCCAGGATCAGTGACTCCTCAGTCCACAGCAAAAAAAGAAGAAAGCTGCCCAGTGTATGAGGTACAGGACTCCAGGGACAGACCTGAGGTCCAGAGTGATGATTCATACTCCTCTTACTACAACTTCTCGGCAGGCTGCCAAAAGGAAGAGCAACTTTGCCCGAGCCCTACCAATAACTGCTGCCTCTCAGTATCATCAAGCCTTCATCCACAGGCACAACCAGAAGGACCTTAAGAAAGGAAGAAATGACCTGTAGTCCCATGAAGGCCTTGCAGCAGCTCTTACAGCACATCAGTCTCAAGTCAAGAGGTTTATAAAGGTTTCCAACTTAAACACTCTTATCACCATAGGCAGCTCTCAGCATACCACCCTGAGGGTTCCCTTCTGCCCCATCAGTACACTGATACCTTATCATTTTCCATCATGTAAACTCAACTGCTGTTCAAGTTATAAATGTAGTAACTGTATAGTGATAATCATCCATATCAGTCTGAAAACAGACCTAACCTCTGAGATGTTCACATGTACAAAATTGCCGAGGAGTTTGGTAGTTATATTTGCATAAGGCTCTCTTCCAGCTATAAAGCATGAATGTACATAAAAGTTTGATAACTTTAAAATGGAATTTACATATCCTCATTGGAAAAGAATCGTAGTGAGGACAAAGCCAAGGATGATTTTCTATTAGAAGAAAAATTCCTGTTTGAAAGCATTGGTGCCTCAAAGTTTAATTTGTATTATTTTTACTTAGTGAGACCTGATAGATGTTCATATACTTGACTCAGGTTTTCATTAGTTTTATTCCCCCCCCATAGCTGCTTTATTTACTGCCTTCCTTCAAAATAAGGGAAAATATGAAAAATAATTTTGATGTAATTTCAATGAAGTACTTCATATTCAGATATTCAATATACATGACCTATTTACAAATACAAGTCTGTTATTTAGCAACTTGTCATTTATACTGACATGATAAAGACAACTGAATTTTGTACTTCAACTACAGAAAAGCTACACATTTCTATTCACTTAAATAACAAGGTTGTCTTGGTAAAAAAACAAAAAAACAAAAAAAAAACCTCCATGCTATGTATACACTCCACGCAAGTATAGGTTAAACCTGGCCTCAGCTGTATTATGAATACATGGCCAATAGATACAAAAAAAAAAAAAAAGAGCTTAAACCTCCAAGTACTGTTTTTCATCGATGCAAGTTGTGCTATGAAGAGAGATTTTGCCTGAAAAGAAGGACTTGGAGCTGATTTCTTGCTCTGTAATTAGAGAAAGACCCACAGGTTTCAAAGAAGAGGGAATTCAGCCTTCTGACATGAGGAAACAGGGAGCAAATCTCCTTTCCGGACAGCAGTTCACATTTGCACTGAGGATGGCAGAGCTGACTTAACTGTTCATTACCCAAAGTCCCATCCCATACATTTTATTGAAATGAAACAGCAGTGTGCTCTGGTGAGCTAGAAGGCCAGTGGGANAAAAAAAAAAAAAAAAAAAGAACATGGCCAGTAGGTCAAGGGAGGTGATCCTCCCCATCTACTCTGCCCTGGTGAAGCCGCACCTGGAGGTATTGTGTCCAGTTCTGGGCTCCTCACTCCTCAATACAAAAAAGACAGGGATCTCCTTAAAAGAGTCCAGCAGAGGGCTACAAAGATGCTAAAGGGTCCGAAGCACCTCTCTTATGAGGAAAGGATGTGAGACCTGGGTCTGCTCAGCCTTGAAAAAAAGATGACTCAGGGGGGTTCTGATACATATCTGTAAATATCAAAAGCATGGGAGGCAAAGGTACAAGGCTGGACTCTTCTCAGAGGTATGTGGAGGTAGGACAAGGGGAAATGGCCACAAACTGAAGCATAAAAAGTTCCACACAAACATGCATGGGAACTTCTTCACAAGAACATCCGGTGACATTCAAGACTCACCTGGACACCCACCTGTGCAACCTCATCTAGGGAGCTGCTTTGGCAGGGGGTTGGGCTTAATCTCTAGAGGTCCCTTCCAACCCCTACAGTTCTGAGATTCTGTGAAAGAGACAACTTTGTCTCCTGTCCTGTACCTGTAGAGGATGCTGAAAGATCCTGCAGGAAGCTTTGGATATTCCTAACACATAACAGGATCCTTTGTTTAACAGCCATCAAGAACTTTTCCCTCACAAACTTGTCCCATTATTTTTTAAGCCCTTATCAACTCTTCCAGCTAAATTCCACAACTGTCCTCGTGTCAAATGAAGAAGTATCCCTTGCTACTGTGCTGAATGTGCCACGTAGTAACAGAGCTCAGGATCAACAGATGTCAGCTGACAGAAATAGCAGCTATTCCTCTAAACACCTTTCTCCTAAAAGAGTCATCTCTACCACATTCTCTCCTTAGGTATTTCTTGAAGAGAAATTGAATAATATTGTAGAGCAATTTATGGTCATCTAGACCATATTTACCCTAACATCTTGAGATGTAGTGTTGGTTAGAAGTGCACAGGGATGGGAGACCTGGAACCACAAAGAGCATTCGAAAACTGAGCATACTGTGGATCTATATATGATCCAAACAAACATTGAATTGATAATTGTGAACAAATCTTTACTCAAAGCTATTGTTTTTCTTCAACTGCTACTAGCTATGCTCTTTTCATTTTCATTAGGAGAAAACCAAATAATGAAATAAAAGCCCCTCTCCTGTGAGAATCACAGTTTCAGAGCCACATCTACTGCTATTTTTTTTTTTTTAAAGAGTTTGAGTTCCCAGGCATCAAAAAGTCAGAAATACCTCGGATTTGACAGATCAACTTAAACCCACATAAGTCATCAGTATTATATGCGTGGTTCTGCTCCTTTGGGTGTATGTGAGTTCATAGACCTGTAGGAGAGAGTTGTAGATAACAGTTGACTGAGTGATCTTCACGATCTTTTTAAACCTCAGTGATTCAGACCTGAAGTCATTCAGAAGACTATAAAAGCTAGAGGAAGCATGATGAGGCTGACAGAGTCATGCTTGAAACTCCTGCAGGTAATCCCTGCACTCCACCATCCGTAGTACACTACAAGACTGAAGAATTACAAACAAGTTCTATCTTGTCCATCGTTTATATACAAGTGGCAGAATTTTTTGGGACATTTCTGCAAGTCTAGCTGTCTGTGGTCAGAAAACTTTATCTAATTTTAATAGACCTCAGCTAAAATTGCAGTTTTGATTACCAAAAAAATGTTTAACTGTCATCTACATTTAAAACAAATTTATTTTTTTAGGCATGTCCATCATTATCCAATCAGCTGTGAAGAGCAGGACTGTCTTCCTGATTACCCAGAGAGGCATTGAAGGAAGGCTTTGGAAGAGATTTCTATTTCATATTTGTAAATCAGCCAAAGACAATTAAAGCAAGGAAAATCACCTTCAGGAGAACATAACATCCATCACACCTTTACCCCTTTTCCTGAACAGCTTCTTTTGTTTAATATTAGCTCAGTAACAAAAAAGTCATTATGACTTACCCAAGCTACAAGATAGCTTAAATATTAACAAGCATGTAAAGTCAGTGGAGGTAAGAGCCTGGAGCTGTATAATAATAAAGCAAAGCTCAGTGAGATTCCATAATTATTTGTTACACAACCCAAGAAACTAGCTAGTGCATTTCTAAGATTATGCACCTCTCATATATGATGTCTAACCATGCCAGAAATTACATAAGGTTTTTTTAATAACAATCATTAGTCATTAAAAAGGAAGAACAAAGGGCCATTATGGCCAAAGGTGGCAATCCCAGAATGGGTTTACTTAGGATCTGATTCAAAGCCCATCCTAGTGACTTTCATACATTTCAATATGCTTTGGATCCAACATTCGCTATCTTCTACATTGGACAGTTTCATTTCAAGGCTCTGTGGGGCTAGAAAATGAACTGTGGAAGACTATGGAGGAAATAAAAGTAGACACGTCCCTGTCAGAGCTGAGAGTCCAAATCCGGCACCTGTTTTGGTGGCAGTAGCATTGGCTTTACATCCTTCCAAAGAGGAAGCTGGAGATCAATTGCCAAATATGGGTTCAGATGCTTTCTAGGTATTTAAGTCCTGGGCTTTCTGGATACTTCTATTTTGGGAACACTGCCCTGTGCAACCAGCCCTTGCACAGGTTGCTGCCAGTACCTGGAACTGTTCAGGTGAAGGTGAATGTATGCATACTTACACACTTTTTACATCACAAAAAATGCAAAACACATGATCAGCTGTACAGTTTTAACAGGAAGATAACATCTGAAGAACAGAAACACAACTCTTAAAGGGAAGCCTAACACTAGCCACCAAGAAAGCCTTTGGACAAGTGCATATAGCCTAGTGAGACAAATCATCTTTAAGCTTGCAGGTGGTTTTATTTTTCTTCCTTCAGATTAATTACAGGCTGTGGAAAAGACTTGTACTATATACAGAAAAAACAGGGTTGCCCAATATACAGTTTTATACAATGATCTGGAAAATATGAGATCAAAAGGAAAAAATAGAACAGACTTTGAATTGATTTGGCCAGGAAAAATCTGCAGGATCTAGTTCATAAATTTCACAACTGAAGACCTACTCTGTAGCATTCATCATGATATGCTCAACATCAATATATTTTAAGGAAGAAAAAAAAGAAAGAAAATTCATCACAAAATACAAACCTTCAGAATCTTAACTATCACAGTAAAGTAGACAGGGTCCAGCTGTTATTCCTTTTGCTAGTCATCTAAGGGCCATTTAATGAATTGTTAGGATCCAGGTGAATTGCTTTGTCCCAGAAAATCTTTTACAGCTCCCTTTGCTTCATTTCTGGATCGCTGAATTTTCTACCTTATCTGCAAGACTTAGATCTGACAGTCACTCCACTGTGGTACTCAGGACTGATGAAGCATCCCCGATGTTTCCAACTTCGTAACTTCTTTAACCCACAGTCCCCTATGATATAGGTTAAAGAGTCACAACAACATATGTACTGCTATTATAAGTGGTAAATCTCCGATTGCTCTTCTCTTATTTGCTTGGATGTTGACAGAGATATGTAACTAGTCTTTTTAGTTTGAATGCAATTATTTGTTGAACTGCTTGTTTAATTAGCATACCATCAAGAAGAAAAAACAAGCAAAGTATTTGTAGAGGTGTGCAGATACTCAAGGCAACACTGCAGCCTGCAGGTGCCTTTGAAGATAACACCAGAACACACCTGGATAGTCCCATTTTCCACTTCCAAAGAGTACAGTAGCAATGACAGAAAGATCTTCTGAAGTCACTATAGAGGGATGACAGTGTGAAACAGAACAAAATAAATGGTTTAGGACTCATTTTATAAGCACTGTGAAAACTGACTTACCTCTTTTCCCCTTCTAAGAAACCAAATAGTCTTCACAGATATATTCATGTAATCCTTTCTACCGTCTTTGTTCAGGAAAAGCTAATATCCTCAAGAAGAAAAAGAATGCAACTGTGTGCAGAAGTGGGCTACAAGATACCACTTCACAGTGGTAAAATGGTCCCTCTACTCTGCTGAGAGCTACTTTAATCGTTGCCTTCTTCCAGTGCTTCAATGTGGACTACTCCTTGGAGGTAAGGTGCTCTACCAGTACTATTTCCAAGTTACTTGGATCAACCACTTTGCATAAATTACATCAAATTCAGATCTTTATCAGTTCCTCCAGTCAACGAGAGTCAGAAAACACGGTCATCTTTTACAGCTTTCTCCACATTCCTACACAGTTAACTATTTCCAGCATACTCCAAGAATTTGATTAATTTCGTCCTATTGAATTTTAATAAAATTTCTCTATGACCAGCTTTGAATCCTGCTAGTTATTTATAAGGAGATTCTGTTCTACCTCCTCCACTCATTCGTGTGACCTCCAGGAGACTTCTGTGTCTTTTCTTCTACTACCCAGAAGCATTAAATGAACTTGCTGCAGCAATGTTCATGTTGCTATGCAGCAAGTATGCATGTTCTTGGCAACCAGAGCAATCCTCCCCTTTTCTTTCCCTCTCCCTTCCAAGAGAGGTTATTCTGATGCAGCAATCACTCAATCTATCTGCCAGGTCTTTGTAGCACCTCTTATAACTTTGGCAGTGGTCTAAGACTTTGAGTTTTTTATCACCATTCCTTTGGCACTAATGTAGAGAGATTCCAAGTGCTCAGCTCACCACAATATTATTCTCAGCCTTCTTTCTCTGATAGTTTTCTCACAGTTCCCCATTCTTCTCTCCTCTTTACTCACTTACCTGTGGATTCTCATCACTTGTCCCTTCAAACCTAGTTCTATTTTCTTCTGTTCTGCATTCCTTCCCTACTTTGATAATTTGACATCCATTTCTTATTTTGCTAAGCCCTGGTTCACTGCTAACAAATGCAGAACTCCATGAGGCCTCTTCATTCAGCTATGCATTCCCCTCTAGCACATACCTAGCATTCTGCTTTGGCTTAAGTAACTTCTACTATCCAAAATTGCAGGGGAAGCAGTCTGAGGAGGTATTTCTGTGTGCTTCAGAAGGTCATCTCTCACCACCAGCAGCCTTTTAGACAGTGCAGTCATGACACTTCCTTCTTTTCTGGGACAGTTCCCTCAGAGGTCACACACAGCAACATCCAGCCAGCCATCCACCCGTCACTTTAGTGTTCGAAATACCTTACACTGCAGCAACACTTCTTACCAATCAGAGAGACACTCTGACCCCAGCAATCCTCACTCTTACAGCGGACTTAACCAGCAATGCATTGGAAGGGGTTGCACTGCTCAGGACCCTTGCATCTACCTCTTCTAGCTAACTCTCCAAACAGTTTCTTCAGTACAGCACCTAAGCAGTAATAGTTTACGTATTTTCTCATATCTATACAAGTTTGGAAGCAGTGGTGGATCCTTTGTTCTTCACATAAACAGGAACCTCAGATGTTCAATAATACACTTTCCAATAATCAAGTGGGAAATTTTTAATGTTCTGTACCCTTGAGGCAAACCCAAGTTTTGAAAAACATTGATTTTT
This sequence comes from Odontophorus gujanensis, assembly GCA_013399175.1. NCBI lineage: Eukaryota > Metazoa > Chordata > Aves > Galliformes > Odontophoridae > Odontophorus > Odontophorus gujanensis. The sequence goes on along the minus strand of VXAB01003446.1, from coordinate 45,080 downwards.
CATCTTATCAGAAAGTGTTTTACTGACTTTTCCGCCCCAAAGTTTCCCAAGGTGCCTACAGAGTCCTTACATTCAATGTCCTTGTCACATGTGGAAAGGAAATTTGTAAGATTAAATTTCTAATGTATTTATGGCACAAATGGACAATGAAGCACACTAGGATTATTATGTTTTCAAGCTACGCTGCATTTTGAAGACAAAACAGCAGCCAAAGTTAAGACGGAGTTTAAATTTGCATTTAGGAAGAGCACAAAGCCATAGACAAGGCACTGTTCACAACTATAGCTTTTTAATGGTTACTTCTACTTGAGAAGTCAAAAACTCCTTCGGGGGAGTAGATTCACTCTTGTTCCTAGTACTCAGTCCAAAGCTATTGACATCAAAGAATCATAAAATGGCCTGGGTTGAAGGGGACCTCAAAGATCATCAAGTTTCAATCACCCTGCCCATCACTAGTGGAAAGTTTCCAGTTTGGAATATGAATTGGACCAATCTTCCAATGGAACATTTTTATTGAGATAGCACGGAAGGAAAAAAAAGCCTGTAGAATCCTTGATTTTTTTTTTTAAGCAGGGTAGAGTGGGTTAAGGAGATCAGAGGGTTAACAGAGCCAAGTGAGTAATACCTGGCAGGGTACTTGTGCCAGTCAAGCTACCCAGGGCCCCATCCAACCTGGCTTTGAACACCTCCAGGGCATCCCCAGCTTCTCTGGACAACCTATGCCACTGCGTCAGTGCCCTCTGAGGAAGGAGTTTCTTCCTAACATCCAATCTAAATTTCTCTTCTTTTAGTTTAAAACCATTCCCCCTTGTTTCTTCACTATCAGATCATGTAGAAAGTCAGTCCACATCCTGTTTATAAGCTCCCTTCAAGTACTGGAAGGCCTTCTCTTGTCCGAGGCAAACAAGCCCAATTCTCTCAACCTCTCTTCCCAGGAGAGGCGTTCCGGCCATCAAGAGCATAAAGATGTTGCTTGATTTCAAGTCTAGTGGTACCTTAAACAAACAAATAGTGCCAGCTGGTTAGAGACAGGCTCCATGCAAAAGGACCCACAATTCAAATAGTTAAGACAATAAATGACACCAATCTTATTATCCTTATTGTATAGTTAGGAAATGAGCCCTGAAGATATTAAGAGTTTTATTCAAAGCCATTCAGGAAATCAGTGTCAGAGAAAACAAGCGCGAACCTTGAGTGTCACTGCAGTTCCTTCCTCTTGATACCTTTTTGACTATCCAGGCTGCTTTCAATTAAGTCTTTTATGGAGAACATCTCTTTCTAACTCTGCGTTTTTATTGCATGTCCCACATGGTGGACTCAGGGAACCTGTTGAATTACGAGTGTCTCCAGCCAGCTTCTCTAGTGTGCTTTATGAACCCTAATGAGCCCCCACAGAGAGCTGGAATACTAGCATCAAGGGGGAAGGGAAGGGAGAAGCAGAAATAGCCACATTGTGTGCAGCTTTTAGCAAGCGGTCCAGGTTCACGGAGCAGTGTGTAAACAATCCCATTTACCGCATTTAAGGACAGGCACAATTTTAGGAAATTCAAGCAACCTGTTAGCCTACTGACCTCTAGATAACCTATTTTACAACAATGAAACTTACAGTGTGCTGGGGAGGAGGAGGGGTTACACTGGGAAGATGCTTTGCTGCCATAGGAAATGGGCCAAACAAAACTCTCATCATTTTTGATGTTCACTTGATGAGACAGAGGAAAGAAGAGTATCAGCTTGCTAGAGAAAACATCCCTTGACATATTTGCCGTGAATTCTGCTGCCCCATAGGAGCCCAGGCATAGCACTGAGACACAGGGCTGTCTACACTTGTCTCAGTCCTCTCATCCTAGAGGTCTCTTCCACAGACTCAGGTGAAATGGAGTTCGGGAAGAAAGTGGCTCTACATGATTCACAGCTTTTCATCCCAAAGGCACAAAGGGAAAGCACAAATGCATCCCTTTTGTCTTAGATACAGTCAGCATGGGATATGGAAATTCAGACAAGAGGAGACCCAGAAACATAGAAGCCTATGCAGAACTGAAAGCAAAGGGAGAATAGCATTGAAAACAGAAGCAGGGTTGGTGGGCCTTTTTTGCATGGCTATTTGACAACATGATACATTTAGTAAGCAGCTGTCTATGTAAATAACCTTAACAGGAAAAGAGCAGCATGAGCAGAGCTGCTCACCCTGCCTAGATTTCTTATTCCTGTAAGCAGTAAGGTGTTGGACACACTGTCTCTAAAGTTCTTCTGAGCAGGAAGAGCCGTGAAGAGAGCTCACAGCAGCATGTGCTGCCATTTGTCTTTCTCACTCAGGCATGCAATCCACTTAGGAAAACATTTAAAGCCTGTGGTTAGAAGCTAGCTTACATTGAAATGCTTGCTTGTTGAATATCAACATTCCCATCACCTTAGCTCACCTACAGTCTAGAACTCAACAATGAAGTGTCAATTTAGGGGACAGGATAATGCTGATTCATTTTCTCCCCTTCAAATCACATCTACCTGTCAGGAACCACACTAGTGAGCAAAAGGAAATCACATAAAACTCTGTTTTGCATCTGGCTCAATACATTTGTACTGTCAAACTCTGAGTTTGCTCCACACCACACTGTGGGAAAGCAGAGGAGAAAGACAATTATAACTGCAGCTACTTTTTATATGAGAATCTAAAACAATACCGTTAGGTAGGCTGGCAGCAACATCAAGCAAAGAGAAACATGAATAGGGACTGTTTCATTACAGTCCTATCTCTGCCTGAATCTGCTCCATCTTTTGAACTTTTCTCCTCCCAATCTTCAGTGGTAGCACCCCAGAGCTTCATTATATCCAGCACTTGGTGAAGAAAATCATCACACACACACCATGCTTGAACAGTAACAGTCACCAGCACAGTGCTGTGAAAGCAAGAAATCTTGTTCTCTGTCACCTTGCTACATTGGTCCTGCAAGCCTCACCATAAAAAATACCTTGTAACAATAGTTAATATCCAATATGTCTGCAGCAAAACACATTTTCCATGTAATCTGACTGTATCAAATTCACTTACTCTACAGAGAGAATAACTTGGAACAGGAAGAAAGGAGGAACAGTGAGTGCTAGGAAAACTCAAAGGAACTTTTTATTGTAACATTTATAATAGAAAGTTGGGGGTTTTACTTTTGCCTCAAGGTGTAACTTGCTAATAAATGTTCTGGAAAACCTGCTGTGTATAAGAGCCCTGGCCTATGATGTCAGCATTCATTATGCACACAGGGGCCATTTACAGCCTTGTAAAGTTGTAGACAAGGAAATTGTTGCTGAAATATTGTTTCAAAAGTTTAAAGGTAATCAATCTACTGATGTATACACCTCTGCAATTGAGCAGATCTTCTAAATGGTTCTGTGTAAACCAAAAAAATCATATGGCTTGGATAGTAAATATCCTTCATATTCCTTCATACACGTTGAGTATAGAATTATATATACATACATGGACAAGTCAAGCCTCTAGTTTTGAGTGTTATCTTGGTAAACCTGTAAACAAAACACATGCATAAAGTGTTCAGAAGTAAGACAAACAGGAAATGATTATCACTGCTGTTATCATTCCCCATTTATCCAGCAGTAAAAAGAAAAAGGGAAGTGAAAAACTAAAAGTAGAAACAAACAGGTCTGTTTTCAGCTTTCAAAAACTAAACATGTTTTATCAAAAATACTGGAACATGTATTGGAATGCAACTTATTCTACTACAATTTTTTCATCCAAACAACTGTAGACACATGACTCTTCATGGGGCTTTGAGCAACGTGGTCTAGAGGGAGGTGTCCCTACCTATGGCAGGGGGTTTGGAACTAGATGATCTTAAAGGTCCTTTCCAACCTAAATCATTCTATGATTTATTCAGGTTCAACCGAAGTCTGAGACAAAAGTGCTGTTGACTTCATTGGGTCAGGAGATGTCTACAGGAGCTTCTTGAGAAAACTGTTGCTCTGGTTCACACAATTCTTTTTAAAATAGAGAGAAAAATCTGTTCAATATAGTGTGCTCTACTTACCTCAATTGCTGCATGCTGTTTTATTTTTCAACTACAAGCATTTTATTTGCAGCTATAGTGATTTTTCCATCACTCTGAAAAGGGTCTGCGGCCAGGTGTTGTTTGTCATTACTTCCAGCTACTGTGGGACAAGTGTAATTACACAAAAAAATACCGAAAAATGCACTCAGCATCAGGGATCACTAGCCAGCCCAAGCACTTTCCCACCAAATCACTTTCTCAAATATTCCTTCTCACAGCAGTCCAAATGATTTTCCAGCCCCAACTGAGCTAATCTCCCAAGCATTCCACACCTATTTATTTTAACTAATGCACTTGTCAGCTACTTCAAACTCCACCCCAGCTCCCAACAGCAAAGCCAATCAAACACCCTCTCATTGTGGTTTCATGAGGAACCAGCTCACGGCCACAGAAATGGACTGCACCCAATGGCACAAGACCAAAAATAACTGCACTACTTCCACTTTTTTCAATGCGTCTGCATTGTTCCAATAGCACTAAGATATTAGTGCCGATTAATGTTGCTATATAAATAACATGCAAAATGGGGAAAAACTTTAAGTCTTTAACCTGCTTTTACTCATGTTCACAATAGAAGTCCCATCAGCTTCAATAAGCTCTGTATATCAGACTTACACTAGCATAATCTCAATAACTTAACAGAATTTCTCTTTGATTATGGCATTGGAAGTGAGTGGAAAATCAAGACCATCTGGATAAGAAATAATCCTATTATCCTGTCCAACAAGATTGCTCTGGATGTAGAACTGAGTTTTAGGATTAGCATAGAATCTCTTCATTTCTTACGCCTTTCCTTTACCTTACCTTCAACAGCCACTCTCAGCTCAGGCTCTACTTTCTTCTCCCCAGATCTAAACAGTACAGCAGAAAACTCATCAGCAATTCAGGGTGCCCAATGATTCACCAGGGCAGATAATGAAGGTCAAGTTGGTAAAAATCCTTCAAAACCAGGAATTCCCCTGTGCCCATCATGACATGCATTAGAAGTCCCCAAAAACAGTAGGGCATACAGGTAAGGTGAGCTCCACCAGGCTTCCCTCACCTCCCTCTGTAATGAATAATACTAAATGTTAGACAATATGTTTTATAGATGGTGTAATTAGAAAGATTATCAGAACGGAAAAGAGACAAATGATATAAAGAGAAACACTCACCTGTCTCTGAGTATCAAGGCTCACAGGGAGAAACACCACAAAGGAGGGATCTCCAACAAGAGATCACTCCCCAGTGGTGGTCAGCCCTTAAATGGGGTCTAGGAGAGGTGGAGCCAGACTCCATCTGCTTCCAGTTGCACAGGTAGACTGTCTTCACATGTGCTACTACACTTGACTCAGTGTTCACCTCAGGCAATCAGTCAGTGGTTCAGACCATGATTCAAAAGTTCCCATACACTCCCCAACTCTCTAAACTGCAGTCCTCACCTGTTCCTTTATATAAATATCAAATATTATAGGGTGATGGTAAGTACAGCAATAACAGCAGAGGAGCACAATCCAAGGCTGCAGCAAATGGGAAAAACTCCAACACAGCAGCCATATATGCAGAAACAATGGAAGAAAACCCACTCACCTTCAGAAGACCTCAGGTAGAGAGGGTAAAATACCTTCACCGCTACTGCCAGCCCTTAAATGAGGACTGGGAAGGGATGGATTTCTGCTACAGAGTACCACTTATCCTGCCACATAGAATCACAGAAACATTTGAGTTGGAATAAACCCTTACAGGCCATCTAGTCCATGTTCTCTGCACTGAACAGGTACACCTACAGCGAGAACAGGTTGATCAAAGCCCTTTCCAGCCTGACCTTGGATGTCTCTAGGGACAGGGCATCCATCACCTCTGTAGTCAACCTGTTGTGGTGCTTCACTACCTGTATTGTATAAACTTCCTTATACCCAGTCTGTACTTCTTCCTTTGGAACTATTTACCCATCTTCTGTCACAACAAACCTTGCTAAAGAGTCTGTCCCCTTCTTTCTTACAGCTCAGCATATCTTTATAGTCCAACACGTCCTTTCTACCCATAACAGACATCACCAGTGCATCCATTCAATGTAACATCAATATAAATGTTGTTAAATCAGACCTAGCTTCTGTCTATCTCACATTTTCAACATAGGTTGGCAGAGGTTTCATCTCTGTTCTTGTCACTCTGACATCAGTGGCAGCAGTGGGAATGCTGAAAACTCGATTCAGCCTCACTGACTGAAAGACTGTGCTGGACCTTGAGCAAGCTTCAGGTAAGAAAAACAGCAGGGCAAGAAAAACCTTTCTTACAGCATTTGTTCCATTCACACACAGCCAAGCAATCTGGTCTGTTCTTTTTTGTGGATTCATGTAAAGATAGATGAGTAAAGGATGTATGTGTGTAAACATATGTCTGTACCTATATTATTATTTTTTCCTGGAATTTCCCATTTAGTATCTAAGACACTGGAGATGATACTGCAGTTCCTAACGTTTGGCTAAGAACATACCTCTTCACTGGGCTAGGTCCAATTTCTGAGAAGAAATAACTTTGGGATAAAACTGGAGACAAGTAGAAAAGAAAGACAGTGACTGGGACACAGTCCAGAGATACGAATAATCTGGATATGCAGATGCCCCACGGAGATGGATGGGCTGAAGCACTACAATGGCTTCAACTTTCAAAGACAGTGACATCTCCATCCTCAGCATCATATTTTTTTATATGTAGCTCAGAGGCTGATCACACTGCCTCCTCTGAGCCAAACCACTTCTTGGATCCATGCTGCAGATTTCAGGAGCTGGAATAAGTTATCCATTGGAGAATAAATTAGTTACTGGCAAGACAAATTTGGCAGCAGCTTAATCTTCCAATCAGTTGCTCCACTCAACCAGCATTCTTCTATCCTGGAGAAAAGGGTGCATCCTCCTGGGTCCAGTGCTTCCCAGGGTAAGTTTGCAGTCAGACTCAATTTGAAGGGGAAAGATGGGATATTTTCTGTTAAAACAATAAGTTCATTTTCTTTTTTTCTTTTTTATTTCTTTATTCTTTCTTTTTCTTCTTCTTTTTTTTTTTTTTTTTTCATGAGAACAGGAAGAAGGAAAAAAGCCTAACTCAAATAACAGCAGAATGTAAGTACATGAAAGACAGTGTTGATCTTCATTCTCTGCAGTCCCCATTGGCAACCCTTAAGCAGGAAATAAAGAAGACACCTGCGGAAAGGAATCCACATCTACCCCAACTTCATACACCTGGAGCTCACCTTCTCACCCACACATCACCACTCTCTGCTTCAGGACTTGTGCTGTGCCCTCACAGGGCCTCATTTCTCCTATCTGGATCCTTTCTTTCCTGGGCAGACCAAAATCCCAGCTAATGGGCATAGCCACCATGGTTCTTTCTTACCTAGGTCCCTTCTACCAGCATTGCTGCAAAGTGAGGGTGAGGCCCCAGAAAGAGAGCATTCAAGGTAGCCCACCTGCTAAGCAGAATCATAGGTTGGAAAAGACCTTTGTTCATAGCTACCCCCATTCACCCGACCTGGCCCTGAGGCTGCTCCCTGTGTCCGGGGCACCCCTAACATTCCCGAGGTGGGACGGGGAACTCCTGCGTCTCCTATGGGAAGTGTATACATGTTGGCTGTCCAGCAGCTCCGGAACTGTCGGAGGAAGGTGCGCATCGGGACGAAGCCTCCTGACTGTCGCCCGGGAGCTCGCTGGGGGGGTCCGAAGGTGCCTGTGCCGTGCGGTCCCGCAGGTGGGGCCGGGCAGGGGCCCCCATTTCCAGGGCCCCAGCGCCACCCAGCGGAGCCGCCGGGCCGAGGCATAGGGGGGGTCCTGGAGGCGGGGAGGGGGACCGTCCTGCCCTGGGGCACCGCGGCTGCGAGGGGCACCTCCGTGCTCGGGAAGCAGCGGGTCGAGGGGAGCATCGCTTTGACACCTCGCTCCTTTTATGTACAGTTTTATATATATTCATATGTGTGCAAGCATATGTGTGTATATATGCATGTGTACGTATGTATGTATGCATGCATGTGTATATATGTATACACATACGCATACATAGGCATATGCATATACGTATACAAATACACATTCATATTCATATTCATATTCATATTCATATATATGGGTTTTTGTTGTTGCTGTCTATTGTCGCCATTGTTTCCCACTGTTGTGGAAGAAGAAGTTGACCTGCAGATCCCCAGAGCCTGTGGGAAACTGAACAGTAATCGTAGCGGGGGAGTTACATAACAATAATAGTGGAGGAAAAAAAGAAAAAAGAAGAGAAAATTTAAAAAAAAGAAAAGAGGGGAGGTAAATCATTTGGAGGGGTTTAGGGCTCGGACTCCGTGTTTCTCGAAGGTCAGCGGTGCGGTTCTGACGTTGGTTATGGAGCTGCTCTGTTCTCAAGTACTCTCCCCCCTCCCGGCGTGGTGTGCGGGGATCGTACTTGGAAGGGAGGAAGCGGATACCGAAAGCGACGGCTGATAGACTGTCCAAATCCTTAGAAGACATTGCCTTCGTGACTCCGAGGCGGCTCATCCCTAAACACTCCCGGATAGAGGAGGCACGGAGAGAAGGGGCGATGGGGCGGACTCGGAGGCACCGCGTCCCCATCCCCCTTTGATCCGCGGGGGTGTGGAGGTGTGCCACGGTGTGTATGGGGAAGGGGCGGCGGGCAGCCCCATTGCCGAGGTGCGAGCTCGGCTTATTACTTTTTTCCAACCTCTGTTCGTAAATCGCGCGGTGAGGCGGCGTTCAGTAACTCGGCCCTACCTTTGAGCGGCTCGTTCTGTTTTACGGGCTTCACTTAAANGCGGGGATGAGGGGGCGAGGAGCGAGCAGTGAAACCTGCTCCTGATTACCGCCCTCCTGGCGGCGGGAAGAACCCCGCTCCGCTCCGGCGGACCCGCCCCGACGGAGCTCCCTCCTACGCGGGATGCGGTGTCCCGCAGTCCCGCAGCCCCGTGCCTTGGGGTGACCCTCTCCTCCGGGTCCGGAGGGGTCGTGCAGCGTTCCCACAACCCCCGGAGTGGTCACAGAGCCCCGTACCTGCGCGCACCCCGTAACTTTCTGCTCGTTTCACCCCGCGCCCATCCCGTTTTATTTAAGGTCACAGAGGATGCTCGCAGACAAAAGAGCTTTTTTCTCTCTCTCTCTCTCTCTCTCTCTCTCTTCTTTTTTTTTTTTTTTCCTACGTCAAAGATGTTTTATATTTTTGGAAGGGCCGCGTTTCCTTTTAAAGATGTGACCTATATCCTGACCGCTGCGGGGGGCTTATTTTGATGCTCCGGGAAGTGCAGAACCGGGAGGAGACAACATCTTTAACACTGGCATCTGGCGTAGGAAAAGCAAAGTTCCCCCCGCACAAACGCTCGGTGGAAGCACTTGGTGGGGTGGGGGAGGACACAAAATCCCAAACTGGCGCTATTATTTCCCGGGCAGCGCTGTCAACGGAGCTCCGGCGCTCCGCTGCCCGCAGTTCTACTCTGTCACCCCCGAGGTCGGCTGCCTGGCGGCCGTCGGATGTTCCTCGGCCACGGCTCCGCTCAATGAAGGGATACGGTGATNGAGGTAAATCATTTGGAGGGGTTTAGGGCTCGGACTCCGTGTTTCTCGAAGGTCAGCGGTGCGGTTCTGACGTTGGTTATGGAGCTGCTCTGTTCTCAAGTACTCTCCCCCCTCCCGGCGTGGTGTGCGGGGATCGTACTTGGAAGGGAGGAAGCGGATACCGAAAGCGACGGCTGATAGACTGTCCAAATCCTTAGAAGACATTGCCTTCGTGACTCCGAGGCGGCTCATCCCTAAACACTCCCGGATAGAGGAGGCACGGAGAGAAGGGGCGATGGGGCGGACTCGGAGGCACCGCGTCCCCATCCCCCTTTGATCCGCGGGGGTGTGGAGGTGTGCCACGGTGTGTATGGGGAAGGGGCGGCGGGCAGCCCCCATTGCCGAGGTGCGAGCTCGGCTTATTACTTTTTTCCAACCTCTGTTCGTAAATCGCGCGGTGAGGCGGAGTTCAGTAACTCGGCCCTACCTTTGAGCGGCTCGTTCTGTTTTACGGGCTTCACTTAAAAATTAATGAAAACCTCGCGAG